>JABFPB010001285.1:0-26380 GCA_022817645.1 Ceratoteleas bidentatus | reverse complement strand
ACAAAATAGTGTCGAAATTTAAAATGAATTTCGAAACATTTGAATTTCGAAATGTAATGACAGTTAAATGATAGTTTTATAGTTCTGCAATTTTTAGCAGAATTTTGTCATTGTAAATTGCATAAAAGTGCATACAAGTCATCTGGATGGGAAATCGAACAATTTCAATGGTAACAAAAAGTTGATCGTATGTTAGTTTTCAATCATTGCTTATGTAAGATCATAAATTCATGATTAGTATTTCATATATATATGTAGATAATCATTTTCACTTGTACACTGCTAAAAATTGCATAGTAAATGCATAGTAATAATGCAATTTGGATTCATGGTGCACTGTATTAAAAACCTGCCGCTACAGAGAAAACTGATGAATTTTCATAAAAATCACGTAATGTTAACAAATTTTTTCATTCGCCCTTTTTTCTAGTTTAGATAAAAATGGCTCTCATCGTTTATAATATTTTATATTTTCATACATGTGATACTTTAATTTTCGTAAAAACAAACATTCTAAAATCTACTTTGTTCTACTTTGTTCGGTTTTGCAAAGTTTATATTAAATTGGTCAATATTTTACCTGAACTGCGGAAATGAATACATTTTTCAGCAGTGTATAGCATATGAGAACATTTTTACTGTATATATCATAATTAAGGTGAAACAGAACGTTACCATCAAATACAAACTGCTATAGCCCAACTTATGACAGTTTTTATTAACATTATTTCATTGATCGGTATTATACATTTAAAAAATCATGTAAATCCATTTTCACTTTGCTATTCAATCAAAACCCTTACTTATTATGCCTTAAAGAGTAAAATTTGGAAAACAAATTTTCAACTTACGTTTAACTACTTCAAATAATTACGAGTTATCTATTAGTAGTTTAGACTGTTTACATGATCAATTCTGGGCTTATTTAAAAATATTTTGGCAATTTTACCCGATGTTAACATTGATTACATATTTTACAAAGATTTTCAAATTTCTGTATTAAATTGTTATAGTTAGTAAAATATCGACGAATGGAACAAAATGAAATATCAATTGCCACAAGTGAATACATAGTAATTTATACCAAATGATCTCTGAAAAAGATTCACCTTAAATCTCTTTCAAAATATTACAATCATGCATTGTAAAAACTAGCATTAAAAGCTTGATATCTTATTATAAGAAACAAACGAAATTCCTCATTAATCATACATGTTTATTTGCACGAATAAAAAAAGGTCCAATTCAATCATTGTGTGTCATAAAAACGAAATGTTTCACCATATTCGTTTATTACCAATTCGTCCTTTGATCATCACAATACATATAATAGTACCGAAAATGCTCGTTTTTACAACGTACGCAGAAAATATGCACAATTCATATAATATCGACTCTGTGGCAACTCGCAATTTGTTTCTACCAATAACGAACTGTGGTTAGATGAAACGGTAGCACTCTCTTGACGAATCATAATTATAACTTTTATTTGTGCTGTATAAATATGGACAGGATCAATTACACATGGTAATTATTAGTCATCAAATTCCAATTATTTTGACTAATTTGCGATTAACCGACGTAAAATGTCACAGCATTTATAATTTAAAAATGGGATGCCGTCAGTTTACACGCACAAACGAAGACGTCGATTTTTTATTTACGCTTTGTACATGCCTGGCAACAGTAAATTACCAATCACGCTTAGACTAGAAAAAACTATTGCCCAAAATTGTCCCGAAGTATTAATAAAATGTTTATTTGTCCCGAATCACACACGTAATCGACGAATCACACTGAGAAAATAAGTATACTCAAATTTCAAAAAAGAAAAAACGTAACTATTTGTAAATAATTAATAAAATATTTGCATATACGATATATATAAATTTCAATCCTAACATTTTTTTTAATTTTTTTGAATAGAAGAAATTTTTTAAAATCCAGACTTCCGACTGGATTTTCCATTATTTTATTACTTACATTTTATATTAGAATTTTTTATCGTCATTTTTGCTATACTTTTTTTCTCGGTGCGTTCCACGTGTGATTGGTGACTTTTTCCTCCTCAATTTTTAGTAATCGCAAAAATAATGAGCATCAAAGAAGCTTGCTAATTAGTCGGGACAACGTTAATCGCAAATTTTTCACTGTTTGTATCCCATTCGGTGGACTCGATTTCATTATTCAATTTGTATCCATCAAGTTGATTTGATCGAAGAGCTAGTAACTTGCAGTTAATGCATATTACCGTTGCACTCATTACAATGCAAAACGAACGTGCCATTTTGTAAGTTTAACATTGAAATGCTAGTTCGATGCATTTTCACGTTGGACGCCCAAACAATTTATCATCGATGTTACGCTGATAAAGATTTACATTTAGATGGCCCATCAACGCTCGTTTTGTTTACTCTTGACAATGTAAATTTCAATCGACGTAATGCGTTACATTAATTAGATGGTTAGGTAAAATACGAGTTTCGAGAATTATATGTTTTTAATTCATTTTTTAGTTTATTAAAGGGGGTTTTATTTAAACTATAGATGGAAATGCATATTCTGAAAAAGTGGAGTCTGAATATATCATTTTTAGGGAATTTTCAGATTACCGATTTTTCGTGTTGATAAAATTACATTATTTAAAACGAGTGTTTTATTGGAAATATTAATGTTTTTTATCATCCTTAAAACATTTGTAATATATCACTCACTGATTGTGAATACACGAAAACATTTAAAAATCATCCCTTTTTCGAAATATTACGTTACTCAAATTTTGATTAGTTATCTTAATTACTTCAATCTTATTTATGAATGGTGATAAAATAGTTTAATCAAAATAATGTCCGAATCCGAATAATAAAAAGATTAAAAGCTTGAAATTTTGACAAATTAAAATATGAATATGTTCAAAACCAAGTGCAATAATATACTTTTATAGAAAAAGAAGTCTCAATTGATTTAAAACAAATAATTTTAAAATAAAAAGAATGGGTAATGGAAATTACAAATTACTTTACTGTCCCTTTTATGCAAAATAATTAAAAATTAAGCTTTATAGCTTTCCAAAGGAACTCCAACATAAAAAAAGTCACAGAACATCCTCAAATGCGAAATTCCGTTTGTTATTTTATTCGAGGATTGTGGTTGCGAAATTAAAACTGGTTGCGCAGCTTTTAACTTATAATATATATTTAGTGAATTTTTCTCCGTTTTATTTCAGTGTACTTTATTCTGCTCTGTTTTTCCTACCGTTCAATTTTCCCGTCCAAAAATTCTTACGACATAACTTTGATGCTTGTTATTAAAGTGTACACCGAAAAAGTATTGCGAAGTCGTTTTGGAGTACAGTGTTTTGGATATTCGTTATTCTTATCAGTATCCCCGCACGTATGGAAGTTTGTTTTGTACTCTCAAAATTATTCGACATCTTGGTAACAAAATATATAGTAATAAATTCAGGAAAATTTGAGAAAATTTACAAATGGAATGAGGTAAACTGATTTGTTTTTCTGGTTCTAATTTAATGGTGCCAACCATTAAATTAGAAAAAATAAATATTAATTTAAAATACTTTGTAGCACTAAAATTATTTCTGTGCGCCATATTAAGGTGACGTCGAATCCTATTGGGATACTATGAACATTTATTATCATAAAAAATAAATAATTAATTAATATAAAAATAATAATAAATAAATAATACTTTTCATTGTAAATACAAGTCAAGATAAAATATTAATTTATTATCATATTTTAAAATTTATTATTTTCGAAATATTTGTTTAAATATTATTTTTTAAATAATTTTGTTTGAAAATTATTATTAACAAACTAATTTTTGTTGAAAATTAATATTTTCAAATTTTTTTTGAGAACTAAAGTAATGCTAATTGCCATCGCTCAAGAAAACAATCCAATTAATTTTCAAATTGTATTTTCCAAATTAAAACACTGTAAGTTTTGCTATAAAATATTTTACTATGTACTTATTTATATTAAAAAATGAAATTTCAAAAACAATTCGATGTCACCTTAACGCATGTTAGCAAAACGTTTTTCGGTGTGCGCGAAGATAAAATTTGTCTTGATCTTGAAGTCAAGATTATTTTTCGAGAATTCGGATAAACGCTTGACATTTTGATTTCCAGCTGTGCATCAATGGCGAGTGCACTGGATCCATCTGTCTGGAGTGGAACCTGACTGAATGCTTTCTGACGAGCAGCATAATTCCAAATATTGATAAGCGAAAGCTGTGCGAGCTGGCGTGCCAGAACGGAACCGACACGTCAACATGTCGAAGCACCAGCGAGTTCGCTCACAGCGTCGGTTTGCCGGATGGCGGGATCAGTCTCAGGCCTGGATCTCCGTGCGATAATTTCCAAGTAAACATTATTAATCGGCCCGAACCGCACTTTTATCTGCCGAAACGATCGATAACATCGAACCTTCCCAGCAACAAGTCGCTTACGACTTGTGACACCGCGATTCCCGATGTCCAACACGTACATTAAAAGTGGTCCATATTTCGTTCCATCCCATTCAACCGTTGTTAGAGAAAAGGTCATTGTTTTCTAGAAAGAATAGAGAAAATATGGGGTTTTCAATAAAAAGGTGTGAATTCCTCCCTTTATTAAGTTTAATATGCTTTTTCGACTCATTATACGAAACTGACTAATATTTCATTCAGTCTGTTGCATTACAGAGATTAAGTGTCAAAAATCCTTTAATTTGAGTACAAACACGGCTATGTTTTGAGTATTTCGAAAAAATCTTTTTTAATTTAAGTATTTTTAATTTTTTTCAAATATTTTAAACATGGCTGAGTTTTGACTCAAATGAAAGGATTTCGCTTTTAAAATACAATGACAGACCAAAAATGTAGACGAAATTCAATTCGTAAAAAACAACTCAAATGACCACTTTTAAAGTACTCTAAATATTTTCTTGTAGGTACTTAAACGATTGTTTATTCCTCACCCATCCTTAACATTTGTGATTGACTGAATTGCCCTACGATTGTCCGTCTATTTTGTGAGCTTGATTTTATCGTTTTCTAACGATGCGAGTACGCTGCTCGTTTCCCAATCGAAAGCTCTCCAACTTTTAAAACACAGTATTACCGCTCGGTTTAACTTCCGAGCGATCTCACCAGAAAGTTAATTTTTCTCATTTGAAGGGCATTTTCAAAATGTTTTACTGCTCGACAGGGTTATTGCGACGTTTTCTTGAAATGCCGCGCCGTCGACGCAGAGGGTCCTCTTGCCAGATTGAAAAACCTCCTCTTCAACAAGGAAACTTTGTTGACCGTCGCCCAATGGGTCACGGTGAGTTTCTTAGTTTATATTATACATCGTCTTTTTAGTTTGAACACTTTTTTGTTACTTCAAACCAACAAAATTGTAAATATAATCGTTTCCATCAATGATAATAGCAAATAATGACCTTGAAATGTAAATATTTGAATATTGTGAAGGTCAATCACAAAAACATGTGATGTTTACGTTTTTATAATTGTAAATATTAGCAAACTAGTGACCTTTAGTATTTTGTAAACAAACAAATATTCTCAAGATGTAAATACTTAAATTAGCAGAAACTCATAAATAAATATTGGGTGCAAAATGGAGTTTATGTTTTACCTAAAATTGTCATAATAATCTTTACAATCTAACATAAACATAAAGCTTTTTAGTACATTGTCCTTATTTACAGCGCTATTTATTGTTTTATTTACAGCTGACATAAAATGCCCATTTTTTTCTTTAATTCAGTATAAAACAATATAAAAATGTGTTTCAATGATTATTTTATAATATAACAGGAATTCTGGTGGGCGGTGCTTTTGATGGGTATTGGATTTATCATCTTTATGGGCCTCTTTATCAAATGTTGCGCTGTTCATACTCCGTCGAGCAATCCGAAGAAACCGCCTGCAAGACGCATAAGTGATACTCTGCGAAGGCCGATGAACACTTTACGAAGAATGGTAAGCAGACGCTCGCGTTGATTTCTATGGCTCGAACTCATCCAAAAGTTCCTTCCGGATCAATTGTACGCTTTTGATCGACTTTTTAAATTCAGTTTCTTAATTCTTTTTACTACTTATTTAGAGAAAATATATTCAAGTAACTTTTAACACATTTAAACAATTTTTGAAAATCTTCGTTTAATCTTTATTAATCTACTTAAAAAGTGTTTAAACTGTATAATTATGATTACTTAATTTTAAAAAGACATTTTTTAAATCAGTTTGTACGATAAAAAGCATGTCCTTTGTATTTGCATTGCTTTTTGTAATGATTATGCTTTTACACTCCCGCTTCTATTGTCGGATCAGACTGCGCTTTTTGCGATTGACGTAGAATATCCCATTTAAATCCGTCAATGTGTCACTCACAAAACTATTTAGTCGAGTGAGCAAAATTTAATTTCATTAAACAAACAAAAATGGAGATTCCAGTCACAGGAAAAACATTTTATATTTAAATATTTGGATGTGAA
This sequence comes from Ceratoteleas bidentatus, assembly GCA_022817645.1. Classification (NCBI taxonomy): domain Eukaryota; kingdom Metazoa; phylum Arthropoda; class Insecta; order Hymenoptera; family Scelionidae; genus Ceratoteleas; species Ceratoteleas bidentatus. The sequence continues at coordinate 19,874 of JABFPB010001285.1, read as the reverse complement.
AAAATAAATGATGGGAATTTCGACCTTTGCCATAAATTCCTGGAGGATGATACATTCGATTTTTAAACTGAGCTATAAAAGCTGGAAAATAAAAATAAAAATTATACGTAGTACTAACTATGTAACACAATTAGCAGGGTATAGGAGCAAATAAAATATTTTCATTTTACATATCCTTTTAAAAAAGTTACTTTTTAATCATTATAAATTATAAACTTTGAAATAAAAACATATTCGACCTGAAAATTAATATATTCAAAGTATTCAGCTTTTTCAACCGATAATTAATATATATTATCAATATCATTAATATATTCAAAAGTAAGTGGTATATAAGTGTTTCTTTATGGTTTTAAAATGTGGTTTTTCATTTTTTATTTTTATAAATTTCATATTTTTGCAGAAAAAACTTGAATTTTGTTATAACCGATAATGAAATGCAATTATTCGAATTTTAGCGACATCCACACGGTGGCGGAGCGGGGCCGAGAAGTGTTCCTCCCAGACAAGGACAGGGCCATGGAACGCGGGGCTCCCACGGTTACGGAGAAGGCCGGGGAGCTCAATATTATCCCAAAGGTATGACAGTCGTGTTATTTCAAACCGACATTTGGAAATGGTTTCGATTCGGAGTTTGTTCACGACACTAACATTTTATTCGAGTCAATTAAATTACCATAAAACCTTTGATATCGAAATTTATATACCTACAGCTAAACGAAAGTACTTTGAGGTCTGTTTCGAGTTTTCTCGGAAAGAATATTGTGACGTTCGTTTTAAGGATCTAATTAAGGATCTATTTTCTTGAAGCACGTTGGAAGTAATTAGCTGGATCAATTATTAAATTCGTACTTTAAAAAAAGCTTTTGCAGTGTTAAAGCGGTCGTTGATGAGGTTTTTTTTAACATTTCTTATGACCAGAGACAGGAGTTGAGATTTTTAGACATTTCTTTCTGTTTGAATAAGTGTAAGGTTTCATTTCGAGTATTTAGAAAAATGGAGGTTTTGAGTGATTTTTGAAATTTTACGCAAAAAATAAATATTTTCAACATTTAAAAAAATGGTGAATTTCTCTAACAAAAGATGTTTTTAATTTTGTTTCTAGATGACATTTTTTAATTTGGTCTTATTTTTTTGTTTCCGGGAAAGACTCTTCCCTTAATAAAATATTCGTTTTTTCGTATAACTAGTCAATAAAGCATTTTTTATTTTATTTTTGTCTTTGCAACATCTCAACTCCGGTCTCTTCATATTTTATTTATTTGTCTCAAATTCAATAAATTAAAAAATCATCGGAATATCTCATAAATCAGTCATATTCATCTTCCGCTCACTTCTAAAATCATTGACTTAACCACCTTTCTCTGACCAAAAATCCTCTCTCAATACACAGTAAAAAAAATTTAATAAAATTACCCTTCAAAAAATTTGGGATAAAAATGAATAGAAAAGCACTGGATTTAGCCAAATTCAGAATTTTTCGATTTTAAATTAAAATAATTCAATGAATTAAAATTCCGGAATTCAAAGTAAACTTTTTCAAAATGTCAATCTACCTGGCATTGAAAAGAATAAAAAAGAGTTCGTTCTCTTAGTTTTAATTCAGATTTTGGAATTGAACATAAACCAATTATTTTTGAAGAATTCAAAACTGGTCTTTCTAATTGCTAAATTATCGGAATAGAACGGAATAAAATACAACTGAATTTCAAATGATATATTCGGAATCTTTCCACCGACAAATTCATTATTCAATAATCAATTCTTTTCTATTCTATAAAATATTTTTGCAATACCCTTGAAACTCCGCTTATTTGCACTGTACTTTCAAAAGTATCTCATTGCCAGATTGCCCGCGATTTTATTCCTCAGACCCTTGCCTCTGCGGATATTAAATTGTCCGCTGACCCGTTCGCGTAAAAATATATTTTCGCGATTGAATCCGTCGATTGGCCAAATGCCGTGGACAAACTCGATCGCAGACTGCTTTCGCTCTCTTCCTCCTACGAGTCCGCAAACTATATCAATGTTTTCTCCTGTTCGCATCTCCCCTGCATTGATTGACGCTCATCACTACCTGTCACTATCCTTCTATGAGCTACAGAGGTGAGCTGCAGCCTAATTGTATACTCATGAATATTCTGCTTTGCGAAAAACGATCGATCGTGTTATGCGAGATACGCGACGGCGCCGACAAGCGCGCGCCCAATTTATGGCCCAAGATTTAGCGCCGCCGCGTGATTCGGGTCATTTTTTCGCGGACCATTGTTCCGGCGCACCGCGATGCCCGATATTTAATGCACGCCGATAAATCAAACAAAACGCCGCGATGTATCGGTTTTGCGGGATGTTAAAGCTCGACTTTTCTTGTTCGACGGGTGCAGGGCGATTCCATTTCAGTTTGCAGTGATTGCCTGCTGGTATGCCACATCCAAAAATACGTTTCGAAAAATTCGTCGGGAGGGTTTAGGGAAGACGGATGGGGGAATTGGTTTTGGGTTTAAATGTCAGAATCTGAATGTTTTTATGTGATAACTCTTAGAAATATTGGATTTGATTGAAGAAATGTTTCAGTGAAAAATATTTTTTAAAGGGGAACTATCTTCCTGAATAATTAAAAGAAGAATTTTCTATCAATTTCATTGCATTTCAATTGACTAGAAAATTTATTCGTATGTAGATTAAGGTAGAAATATCACTAAACTGAAAATCCAAGAATGGATTAAAAATTGGTGTCCAGATGTGTTGAGTTAATCTACATTTCATTCGTAAAGTTATAGCGGTTTTGTCCATTTCATTTGCGAGATAATCGTATATTAAATAGCAATTCAGTACCGTATTTTGAAGGTATCAAATCGCAAATAAGTTCATGCAGCAAAGTAAACCTATCAACAAATGCAATTCGATATGAAAGTGTACGAAATTTATAATAAGTAAAATCACTTTTCACTATTAAATAATACTTTTACACATAATATAACAAAAAATATTAAAATTAACAAAAAATAATGACAAACATATTCGAGGTTACTTTTTTATCAATATTAATATAAATATTATACACCTGTTTGAGAAACATAATGTAATCGAGAATGAAACCTAATTTTCAATTTCATTTAGCTCAAAAAAAAAACAAATCATTTACCTCTAGAGCTACCTTAAGATATGTTTTTAATAAAAATGTATATTAGTTGTATTTATCATTTATTTATCATTTATTCAGAACACAAAAACATTATAAATTAAACTAAATGAAATTACTCATTAACTTCAGCATTATATTATATCATAATACACCATGTTTGTTTTGCATTAAAATTATCATTCTCTTTCCTTGAAAAAGATGACCTATTTTGACTGAATAAGAATAATTTCAAATTATACTTTTTCACTGAAAAAGAACGTTATTCGAAAAGATGCATTTTAAACTTAATTTCTTTTTGGACTAAAGCAAAATTTTCTTGAGAAATATTTCAAAGAAATTTAAAAGCATCAAAAAGATATTTCTAAGAAGGTGAAAATGGGGCGCGAAAAACTGTTCTGAGTCGAACTAAAGCAGCTTAGGATTTTGTGATAAACAATTTATATGTTTTGGTCGTTAGTAGTTAGGTGATTTTGTTGTGAATTTTAATAACAGGAGATGTTCTCCTGTTCGTCTATTATGTAAATGTACTTAACCGTCCTAATTAACCGATCAACATGAACGTCATCGTCTATCATAAATCTTGTATCGCAATCCAGAATCGTGAGTACGTACGGGACTGCCAAATAACTAAGATGCAAAATCGCTGCGACTCGATTTGCATACTTAAATAAAGAACATAGCAAATCTGTCGTTTTTCGCAAATCAGGAAGTGAATTCACGAACATATCTGCATGCTCGTTCGCATTTTTTATTTGGAGTTTTACTCTTTTATTCAGTCATGTGAGACTTGGAAAAATGTTTATTAAAATATTCGAATTAATTGATCTAAATTTAGTTGATGTAACTAAATTTGGCTATGGCAATAAAAATTAGTTGGAGTGAACGAAATGGTTAATTGATTTTGCACTTAGCAAATATTTTGGTTGGTCAAACTGAATTTAATCAAACTAACGACAAATTGATTATAATGCTTATAATGGAGAAACTAGCAAATATTGTAGTTCAGATCTCAGTTATCATTGATTCAATTAAATTTGATTATTTAATCATCCAAATAAATCAGCTAATTTGGTTTGATATAACAAAATTAAATAAAATAGTTCCTTAATAAAATTAATTTAAAAAGTTAGGGACACCTTTAAAATAATTCAGAAAATAAATCTGTTTTATAACTTATAATATAATAACTGCTTATCCAACTAAATTTAGCTAAATTGACTAAAATTGAGTTACATTCACCAAATGTCTGGATCGATTCGACGGTAATGCACTAATATTTTTCCGAGTAACCTGAAGCTCCGATTGTTTTTCGTCCGAAGGACTGTCAGGAACAGAAATATCCATTTTTGGCTCATCAGAAAACTCCCCATCTTGGTGGTTTTTTTTTCGCGAACGTTCATGCATTCACTTCTATTTGCTCGTATCGATCTCGGTCGTGGGAACCGTCGGTCGCATCTTTACGACTCATTGGTATTTTAGCGGCGTTTGTCCTAGCGATGCTCGATATTCGTATCAGTTCTTCGAGCACGAGTTTGAGTATCTTCTGCTTTGTATACTCCACGGGAGAGCCTTTTCCTTTTTTACCTTACTTTACCCCATTCTCTTTTCGTTCCTTTTTTCGCCTTCTTTTGAGATAGTTGCAAAAACAGCATTAAGCCGGCTCGGCGCAAACTTTTCCAATAGACTTGCTCGACTGTGAATAATGGCAAATAATTTTGTGTCTCCCCGTAGATCGGGGACTGCTTTCGGTTTTCAAGCTATCGTTACTTTACATTTTTATTGTCCTTTTGGTATTGTTTCGCCATTTCAATTATAGTTAACGGATGCCCGTTGTTTAATTACAATGCAAGCATGTTGCTCAGGTTTTTATTGGAAATTGATTTTTTATTATTTTTTATTATTTTGTATGCTATCAGTTTCAGAGATAAATTGTTGATATTCATTTTTCAGCTATTTTTTAGACTTTTACTAAATATTTTTTATTTTAAAATCGTTGTATGAATGTGTAAGAGAAATGTTTACAAAATTATTTTCAGAAACTAAGAGTTTAAGAATAATTTGGATTTTTCCAACAACTTCTCAATGTTGCATGTAAATATGAATTTAAATTGATTTGAAATAAAGACTTATTTAATTTAATTAACAAAAGCTCTATTTTGTAAATTTACATTAAAGATACAAACACTTTGTTTACTTCTAATCAGTTTAGATATTAAAAGCTAACAGGTTTGTGATAAAATCAAATTCAATTCAAAGTTAATCAGCCCAACTGATTTTCACCAAACTATATTTGGTTAGTGATAAGTAATTGCTAGCAAGAGTAGATCGGATGTAAATAGTTATTATTCGTTTTCGTCGAGTCACACGCTTGCCTTGTGATTGTGGGAAGAAGATAAGATTTAAAAAGCCCAATTCATAATATCGTGACACAAGAGGAAGCTGTTACATTATTTATCTAAACCTTGATATGGCTTAATGTTAATGAGCTTACGTAAATGCGCTATATATAATTTGCATAGATCTCGCACGAGTTACCTGTATAACTAATTTTCATGTAATGACTTGGATTTAGTCCAGTTCATTAGTCAGGTAATCGTATAAACGGTCACCTGACTATAACTTGTCTTTAACTCGGGTACCAGTTATAATTCATTTAACGTTAATAGCTAAATGATAGAGCAACGTGAGAAAAATAGAATTTTTGTTTTTGGCTGCATCTAAAGTTTTAGTCATTACCTAGGGCATGTTCGAGAAATAGGCCATATCAAGTCTTAAGTTGTAGAATTTCTGAGACAAAATGTTTGGTATATTTGTGCTTTGAGAAAAGAAAAAGAATTTGTCAAAGTTTGGTGTTCATAGTATATTTTTTTAAGCTGGTGTCGACGAATTTGTAGTAATAAGTCTGTGAAAATTTTGATTGGTATTCCACTTTGAAACTGAATTAGATAGCTATATCGAAGAATGATTGAATATCATAGAAAAGGCGGTAATTTAAAATAATGGTGAAATAAATAATGTCGATGAATTTTTTAAGATTTTCACGACACACTCCAAAGTGAAGACTAAAGATCAACCTACCCCCTTTTATTTCTTTCTAATTCTACCTATTTCTATCTAACCATTCCATCCATCCTTCTACCAACCACCTAAAAAATTCCACCTCTAAAACCCGTCTTCCGACCTCGAGTCAAACGTTCTATCCAAAATCATTTGGTCCAAGGTCATGGTCCCACATTCAAGGTCACAACCTAACCAACTGACATGGCCATCTCATTCCCCTCATTCATCATCCGGACCAGTACACCTCCCCTCTCACTGCCCCACATCTACCCATCTTTCGTTTCGCCCGACTTGTGCTACCTTTTGCTAATCACTGAGGGTATCTCTAAACTTTAAGCAGGATATCGCTCGGTTCCCACAGCTAGTGCGCCACCCAGCAGCAGTGCCGCACCCAGCCACGGGCGCGCCAATCATCCCGAACTGTACGCAGGGGCCTATTCGGGTGGCGGAGGGGGCGGCCGGGGCGCAGCCTATGAGATGAGGCACCACAATAAGGTGTGACGACCCTAGGGCAGCGCCATCTGGAGCCAACTGTTTCGCGTAACCGCCAGGCACGTTATTCTGTGATGCGAACCCATGCCGACACCTGCCCGAGCCGACCGACGCGTCAGGCGAACCGCACCCCGAGTCGCGACAACAACAAACGAACAGAACTAAGCTAGACAAAGGCAGGTTGTGCATGTTCATTGTGTTAAGTATGCGTGTGCGTGTGTACTGCTCCCGATTGCCAACGCTCGCAAACGCCCGAAATTATGCACCCGCAGACAATATTCTTGGACCTTTTGTTACCGAGAACCATGTAACCGGAATATTGCCTGACCGCCATTGATGGGGTACTGTGATGGGAGAATGGGACGGTGGGTGGGGAGGAAGTACCAGGTTGGGACTAGAATCTAGTCACTAGATGGTAAACGATAGGCAGAACTGGAGAAAGTCATTTTTTTTCCTTACAAACAGTTCGATGACTGTTTGTAAGGAAACAAGAGTTAGGAACCATTTGGGAATACCAGAAGATGGAGCCATAGATAGAACCATTTGGGAATACCATAAGATGGAACCATAGATAGAACCATTTGGGAATACCAGAAGATGGAACCATAGATAGAACCATTTGGGAATACCAGAAGATGGAACCATAGATAGTTATCAACGAAAGGAGGTATCATCAATCCTCGCAACTGGTTGTGAGGATTGATGATGTTTTTAGTTGAGAGATTAGGTCTGTCGTTTGCCATATAGGTCCAACATAGTATTTTCTTCTGGTCCATCGAATTCGTCCCACTGTACCCCTTCTTCCTGTGCTTGGCGTCCCTAATAGTGTCAAATAAGCTCAATGTCGTATACTATCCCATACCCTGGCACGCCCGCAGACAGTTCCTAATTGCTCGACAAATAACCGTTTTATTACTAGGAGGTGTCCGCGCGGACCCGTGCCAGGTCCTAGGGTCCCAAAAGCTCGTCCAAATTACTCGGACGACTGTTTTTCTTGGAATGTATCTCCAGTAATAATACCCTTACGCTCCTACTCATTATTACGAAGATGTGTTGCGAGGAGGACAATAATTTGACCCGTAGCCTGGTCGCGAACCACCGTCTCTTATCTGTAACTATTAGGATTCTGATTCACAGGAGCAAAAGGTACGCGTCTTAAAAGCGACCACGAGCTGTCCCTCTGTAAGATATCGCCCCGAAGCGTTCGCATTTAAAACGCCGCTTTTTGTCCTCCGACTATTAGCATTGCCGTAATCTAGGACTATCCCCGCGAGACAATGCGCCTGGATTGCCGCGCGGAGACCCGGTTCGGCGAACCGGTATCGCGTCCGGTTTCGCGCGTTTGCGAATTTCTTTCCCGCTCAAACGTCGCTTCGAACGTAAGCTGCTGATTTTTCTGAGGTCGCATTGGGACCTTCAACTCGCCAGCACGTTTTTCGTTACCGTAAATCCGCAACCCAGCTGAAGAAAACCATGTGGAATACCGTATGGAATCCTCGAGGGTTTTGAATTCCATAGTCCATATGGTATGGGATACTGAATGAGATGGTACTCCGTATGGTAGTTTGTATAAAATGCTATTCCATACGAGATGGTATCTCATTGGGTATTCCACATGAGGAGGTGTCCTAGATGGTTTTCTCATGGGACACTGGCTTGGCTTTGTGCAGGCGTTCCAATCGACCGCCAAACGTTCCTATCAGGGTGTCCACCATGACATGTAGGAAATATACTTGAAAACAAATTTTAAGTGGGAGTTTGAAATGTTTTAAATAATAAAACTGATTTTTATTTAAAAGCTTGAATTTATCAAACCAGAGTAAAGGGAACACTTTTGTAAAGACTTATCCATGTCTATTTTTATAAATATAAATAATCTTAGATTTGTTATAATGTTGAGTCATGTGAGAATTTTATTTCCCATAAAATAAAGTTTTTTTCCGGAAATTGGTGGGCACTCTGTCCTATAAATATTTTGCCGCGTTTCATCTGTACTTGATTTCACCGAATCTGCGGCTGAGCGAGGTCCCCTCGAAAGCACCTTTGCGGTTTTGTACGTCCATGTGGAAGACAAGAAAAGAGAGCGAATGAGACCGAGACGAGAGAGATGGGTATGCGTATTTTATAACTACACGTCTGATTGGTTGTAAGGACACGTCACTTTGTCAGGATATGCGATGTGTGGCAATTGATGGTTGTACGTGAAACCACGGATATGGTGACGAGTATTCCATAATTTGTGTTCGCGACTGATAAGTTGTAAAGTAACGTTTCACTCGGTTGTAAGTCTAATCCGACGATTGCAAGTCTGGAATTCCAGACCAGCGTAGGGATCTGTTTGCATGCCAAGTTGACTTGTTTGCGCTATCTCCTTTCAGCTAAGTTATCTCATCTCAAAATAGTTGTAATCGAATGTTTGTATATTTTCAATGAATTTATTATATAAAGTAAGGTACCCGTTATTGTTTGCAAATGTGATGGGGGAAATGGGGTGATGGCTTCCTTGCTGGAAAAACGATATGGGATACCATTTGGAGACTCGCGATGGAATTACAGGTATCCTTTTGAGTATCCCTTATAGTATCCCATTCAGTTTTTCTGCAAGGTCAAGGGTGAAAGTAACACTAGAATGTGAAGGTCACAACATATCAACATTGGAGAAGAAAGCCAGACTTTTAGACCCAATGTTTATTTGGTTGACCTCCACAATTTAGTGTTTCTCTTCTGACCCAATGCCATAGTTTCCGATGTAGTTAGTGTTTGGGCTGCATAATCTCTAATGTTGATTTGCGTGGACGTGAGGGGATTACAGTTTAAGAGTACATTTTATATTCTAATATAATTGGGCTTGATTGTACAATGTACATACATGGTACACGGATTTTGTGATATTAATATTGTTAATGGGCAATATTGATGGTATTAACGTACGAACTGTACTTTGCATTTTGATTCATGTACAAACGATGGCGTGGAGTGTCGCGCGACATGTGTATTTTGGTACCGTTAGAATTTGAAAATAATAGCATACCTTACTTTATGTTTCTGTATTGCGTTTAAGGATGTAACGATAGCTTTTTTTATCGCAAGTAATTATAGGGTATAACGAAATGGTATAAAAAGCGTCTAGTGGTGCCATCGAAGTGAAATAACCAACGGTCTTACAGCATCACCAAAACATCACGTAACTGGTTTGATCTCTATACCATTGTAGTAATTTAAATTAAAGACGTGCGTTGTCGATATCAATCTTTGTTACTAGGCAATTCGATTGCGTTGCGAGAGACGTGTACATTTGTATCGCACTAGGAAACGAGTGCCCCGAATTTTCATTGAACCGTACTGTAACGTTGCAGTGACTTTCATTGTAAATTGGTTTCATCTTTGCTTTCAGTGCAACACGATTGAACAAGATTTCGATATTAATAGTGATACTCGATTTAAAGTTGCATTATTATATTATTATTAATTATATTCATTATTACGATTATTATGATTATTACTATTATCATTGCTAATGCCTCTATTATCGATATTATGACGATTACACCAGGAACGATAGTACTTTGCAAAAGTAAATATTTTGTTGGGATTTTCTGCTCAAAAACCTTTTTTGGGATAGATATAGTATACCATTTGGGAGTTCTATCAAAGTTTAACTTATTTAGAACCATTTTCCATCCTGATTCTACTGTCTTTTGAACCAAAGTACTGTTTCTTCCGGTGTATCATTACTATTATTAATATTTTATTATTACCATTATCATTACGACATATTATATTATAAATATATTATTATACTGACGACGATAATAACAATGAGCAAACCGTTACAAATCGAGATGTTGCCGTCTGCCGAAGCGCGAGTGTTATGAATTGAACCTTGGAAGAATCCGTGGAAATCGTGGGTTACAGCGTTTTAATTGCGACGAACCAAAGAAAAGACCCCGATCATTTTCTCCGCTTTCGTCCTTTCGTGGAGAACTAGCAGTATTTGTCGTTGCTCGTGTCACACCTTATTGTCATTGAGACGTCAACATTCAAACGTGACGATCGGTTATGGGACACCATAACTCGCGTTTAAGGCTGATTCTTAATCCTAGTAAGATTACATTGCCAAGTTTTGTGTGCTTTTTCCTTTTTTACAGAACTTTTCCAAAAGAGCGATTTTTTCGAACATTATGGCACTCAGAAGTATTCATGCATCCAACGTCTAATCGACCATTGCCAATTTCTGTGCTTTTTTTGCCACTCTTTTTTCATTCAATTGCTTTATGACTATGCTTGTGAAAACGGAAATTCTGAAAACAGACTTCTTTTCAGACTCTTCACACTTGCTTTACAATACTCCAATTTTAATGTTCTGAATAAGTCTGACGTTAATTTCAAAAAATGTATATAAAGTCTGAAGAAGTGTAAAGTTGGCAATCTTGGAATTTGCTGAATTGATTTAAGTTACTGTACCATTACGAACAAATGCCAATTTTTCCAGACAAATGGTTTCGAGAACATTTTCCTGACCAGCACAAGTATGACTCTTCCCAATATCCTATTTCGATTATGATTTTACACCATCCAAATGCTCATCGACTAACTTAATGACTCTGAACTTTGATAGATACAACAATTGTGATGGTATAGTCTAAAAGCCTTAGTACAGGTACTTGAAAGAACAATAACTGAGTTTTTTGCGATATTTGTGGTAGACTGCTGAAGATTGTTGATTTCACGCGATAGAACAAACTATTCATTTCGTTTAATAAATGCGATAGCTTATATCCTGATAAAAAGAAAGAAAATGGAATCCTATAAACAATGTCAGCATGGTATTCCATGTGTAATTCCATATGTGGAATCCCATATCGCGTATGGGATCCCATAACAAAAAATTCCATACGAAATAGTACGCCACATAGGATTACCATGCAGGATTTTCTCACATAGGATATCCACATCGGAAAAATGTTCAAATCTGATAAAACTTGTAATTTTTGCCGCACAATTTCTGGCGTTTATCCATCAAATATCGTGGAAAATGTGTATGACTAACGACTATCCTAATGGCGATCGATAAGATCGATTTCGAGCGAATTGGCGCGTATTTCGACGCTTCGAATAACGTGGCAATGTATACAATAGACGTATTGTGATTATACCGAACAGATGCGAACGAATGGACGAATAAAACACGAATCAAACGAAAGCAAAGAAAAGCCAAGACAGCGATTCAATGACGTTGAGCATAAGACGAAGACGGAGCGTGTATACCTGTGTAAATAAATCGTCATATACATATATACCACACATATATATGTATATCAACAATATTACAATTATTGCAACAAAGTGGTAAAGCGCGTATATATGAACAAATTTGTTTTTTATATATCGGGAAATCTGTATTATAGCGGATATATTATTCTGTATTTTATATTCTGAACGAGAGGCAAGATTGACGTATCGAGTGCGTATGCGTAGACTTTAAAGCATGTTTGTGGTTAAGACAATTGAATACGAACGATTTGAGGAGACAAGACTTTTTAGCGCGACGAGAGCGATTTGGTCCTTTCGGAAAACAATGCACTTTCCTCATTCACGGCGTCCTCCGAAATTAGCTGGATATCTCTGGATTTTAGGACCGATCGATCATCTGGGCACAAAGTTTTAGATATTCATACTCCGTTTGAGCAAGAGAACTCTAGGAAGAGCAAGATATATTTTTTTCAACGCTCCAAAACCGACGCAAAAAGTATCGTTTGAGATATTTTTACACGAACAAATTTTCTCCACAATTGTAGATTGATTTACTTTGTAGTTCTGCATTTTTTCTAAGTAGTTTAAGTTGAATTAAGCGAGACTCGCGAGAGATCGAACAATGCTTGTTTTCGACAACCGACGTTGATTTCTATACTCAAATATTGTGTTTTATCGACATTTGTACTCAATCATACTCATCGACTCGTCATTGCACGTAAGACTGGACCAATAGAATAAAGAGTTACACGTTTAAGTTGATATGATTTCTCCTTTTTTCACCCATAAAATTGATTCCACATTTCTTTCAATTTAACATTGTCTCATAATGAACCTGAAAGTGGTGCAGACTGTTCATATACCTTCAGTTTCCATTTCAAGCGATATTTTGTAAAATCGACTATGCCGATGTGTATTTCAACAAGTGCTAATAAAATGAATCGTTGCAATTACATTTCGTTAATTCTTTTTCTTTTTATTTATTACATCGCCTTCGAAAAAGTCTTCCAGATAACTTCCATCGATAATTTGGAACAAACAGTTATTCAACACCTAAAAGAGTTACGTTTTTTATTACACCATAATTCCGTGAAATAAATTACAAAATGTTACATTTATCTTAACATTATTTTCCCGAACGATTTATGAATAACGACTGAAACTTTGTGCACCGGACAAGTACACATTCGCGTTGAATAGACTTAACAAATTGATCGCGCTTTTAATTCAACCGAGACGCTTCGAATCAAGTGTCTTGTTCGGTCCGGACCACTGCCAAGCGATTAGTTGCGCAATTAGACTCTGTTACATCTTCTCGCGGACCGAATCTCTCATTTTTCAGATCGGATTCACTGCCATAGTTACGATACAATGAACGAGTTAACGTATACTAATTAGGCTTCTCGATGAAAAACTACTATCGACCGAAGGGGACGACGATTTCTTTTGACGGATCATGAATTGGGTCACAGCTCGCTAAGTACGTAGCTTGCGTATTAGGGCGATTGCTTTTGTGGATTTGAATCATACTGCTTGGTATTTGATCATACAGAAATCAATCAAGAACTTTTAGAATGACATTCGTCTTATACACTTGTCTTTTCCTTTTTGCAAATATTCCTGTTTTTTTGTTTTGGTTTTTTTTTCGTTAGATTTGATTTTAGTTTACAAACTTTTTAACTCTGATTATCAACAAAAATGTTGTTTTATGTACTTGTTTTAAAATGTCCACAGACTGGATTTAAGAAATGGTAAAGGTGAGAATAATTCAAAGGACATTTTTACATTTTTTATCTTGAAACACGAATTCGGATAATTTTGTTTGAAATATGCTTATAGATTCATGTTTAGGAGTCAGAAATCCTTTGATTTGAGTATAAACACAGCCATACTCAGTGCATTTTGAAAATGTCTACATTTTTTTCAATGATCAGTACTTTTAAAAATATTTCGAACCTAGCCGTCTTTGTACTCAAATTAAAGGATTCTTCATTTCAAACACAATGGTGAAAACTATAAACGAACATCTAAAGCCCAGTCTCTACAAATGCCACTTATCATTCTTCATCTATATTTTCAAAAAAAATCCCTTCCCATTTTGTTTTTCATTTTAACCAAGTACTTTTTCACGAGGATCAAATACACAGAGGCATGCCGAAATTTCGAATCGATAATAACGTCGTTTGGTTGTGTGCGTGGAAAGACGAGAGGAAACAAAATGATTAAAGTCGACAAGACGCGGGTACGGTAAAAAGGGATCCCTCTTCGATACTTGACCTCAATATCTGTATTTAAGCTTCGTTTTAGCGGCCCCCGCCTGAGTCCCGTGGAACCCTCACTCCTCGGATTTTCGTCTGGAGAACCACCGTCAGGTGGCTCTCCGAGCTAAGGAGCTTCGAAAGCTCCTTCAGCCAGTCGAACCAATCGAAGTCTCACGCGGGGACCGCTGTTCTATTGCGATGCACTATTCTATAACTTGTACATACAGACAGAGACAGTAAAGAAGGAAGAACAAAAGTCGAAAATTATATTTTTTCTATCGATTGAGAAAAAATGATGATAAAATGCGGTGACCTATCAATCTACTGATGCATGTGTTTGGTTCTGCGCAGACCTTTAGCTCGACGATTTCATCCGTTTCGCATCCATTTTAGTCTGTAAAAAGCGCATTGACATTGTACCTCGATTTCACTCAATTCGTTGCGTCGACGAAGCAAAGTGTCAATGGACAACGTCGAGGTTTTCAGTTAGCTTCGAAAGTTGATCATTACCACACGGTTGTAAAGTATCGTCTACCTCTAAATGGGATAAAGTTAAATCTGACCTTCAGATGACCACTGAAGTTCCATCTGACCTTCAGATGACCTCTGAAGTTAAATCTGACTTTCAGATTACCTCTGCAGTTACATCTGACCTTCAGATGACCTCTGTCGTTAAATCTGACTTTCAGATGACCTCTGTCGTTAAATCTGACCTTCAGATGACCTCTATACTTCAAGGATAACACACAGAGGTCATCTGAAGGTCAGATTTAAGATTCTTAGTACTTTGAGGTTCGACTTTGTTCATATCGTGTTGCGGATGAGGAAGAGGATAGACGATGCATTACACTTGTATTTACCAAGTGACCAATTGCCTGAATGTAGCATTCGGACTACTTTTCTCTTTTTCCCTTTGCCGGAGAGAAAGCAATGTTTAGAACGTGGCGTGTATTCGTAATATTACAGATACAATACGATTAATTGTGAATATTTCTTGTGTTATATTAATATGTGGTTACAAAGAACATTGTAAAGATCTAAATAAAGCATACATTTTACATTTAAAGTATACGCTCTGGCTTCTTTTGTGACTTTGCCCCTTTCACGTTTTCTTTGTTTGCAGAGTCGTCGTACACAACGATATATTTATGCCGCTGGATGGTGTCGATATCCTTTTCTAATTGGTTCAGCTTTTTCTCTAATGTGGACTTTCGTTTTATTTGAGGTGGCGTGGCTATTATGAATGGTAAAGTTTGGAACTCAGACATCAACTGGTCCCATCTTTTCTTCATATTCTGCCAATTTCAGGAATGAGAATATTTTTTTAATACAGTCTTGATGATTACCTTTTGTATCGTTTTAAATAATATAGGCTTTATAAAAAAGGGGTCACTATTTTATACCAGAATAGGAAAAATTATTAATAGAAACCGTTATTTTCTAAATCTTCAACCCTTTGAAGATCACCAGACTGATTTTCTTATTCAAAACACATCGTTCATACTTACCAGAAGTAACTCTTGTCTTTCTTGGGGTTTTATACTATTGCATTTCGATTTAGGAACTCCCTTCACTTTTGACATTTGTAATTTTTCGCACACAGTTTTCTCCTTTTCAGTTTTCTTTTTCTCTCTTTCAATCATCCTTTGCCATTCTCGCAAGTATTTGGGTATTTTCTAAAATTAAATTACGCGTGAAAATTCAATTACATTTTGAATCCCAATTCCTAAAATCTTACACATTAAAAATATAGTCTTCCTACCTGTTTTCTGTGTATAAAAACAGGCTGCAAACCACTCAAAAGCAAGTCATGAGTATCTCCTAAGTGTCTGTCCACGTAACGTTGCTTCACAGGTCGATGTGGCATTTTTTTCACCTTTCGTGCGTTGTCTTTAACAAAATTGATGCGTCCCAAAGTTGTAGGATCTTTCGGTACCAAAATCGGTTTTGTATCATTTGGTAGCAACTTTTCTTCGTACAAACTTTGCTTCTTTGCAGGTCGTTTTTTCCCAGTTAAAAGCCATGGTTTGTTATACGTAACTGGTTGATGGAAAAGTTTCCGATGATTTAAATGCGCGTCTAATTTACTAAGAGGTTTATCCCTTTTGTCCTTTTTCTTTCTACATAGATAGATAGCAATTAAAAAATGACATTACTTTCGAACTAAGCAATTTTTATTTAATTTTACCTTTTTCGAGTTACGCGAATATCTTCTACAGGTGGTTCTATTAATTTTGTTACATTCTCAACTACATCACTTGACATTTTTGCTGATCAAGTTTTTTCCTTTATAAAAATGATACTGGCGATAGATTTATAGAACAAAACAAAAGACTATCTAAAAATTTGAATAGATTTAATTTTTAAATGTTTTTATTTAAATATCATTAATTTATTATATCTAAAAACATAATACGTTTTTTACAATCGTTATTGTATAGAATTGAAACCCCAGAAAAATTTTTTTTAATTTTGGCTAAAACAACTTTGTTTCAGCTTGATAAATTATTATTATTTTTCGATTATTTGTCGAAAGAATGTATGGAAGATATAACTCTAGAGAATAATGTTTCAATGGAAAAGTTTATTGGTATAAAACATCTACAATGTTTACGATTAAAAACGATTGTCGAACAGTACAAAAGAACCTTTCTGACAAATTACGAGAAACTCTTACGTTCATTAACTATAAGTATAAAAATATAACGATTTTTAGCCTTATCAAAACATATGAGATTCATTCAACAGCTGTTTCTAAATTGTTTTAGACTCTCGAAGAATAACTTGCATGCAAATACCAAATGCAGTATTGATGGTGCAAGTATTCAAAATTTCACAAATGTAACGTATGTAAATCTATGAGTGTTAATATTAGACAGACATCTGCTTGTCTTAAGGCCTTTGTGACTTGAACACATGTCTACTTTACATATTTCCTTATAAATACACCACTTAAAGTAACTTAAAGTCACTATAATTATATTATTGTTAAAAGGAACAGACACTTGTTTTGATAGTATCATTTGAAAATATCTATAGCGAATATTGTTTAATAGTTTATTATAAATTTAAATGACAATATTATTTAAACGTTTAAATATGTTGAAAATCTGAAATGTAACCGGGTTCATATTTCACAATGTGATTAGATTTCAAACATATATTCACAAAACATAAATATATCCGTTCTGTTCCTTTTTATCAGTTGTGTGATTTAGCGAAGGGGACATACAATATATAATAAATTAGAGTTTTATTTTAAAATATTAGTGTAATTAATGAAAAAAAAAAATTCATAAAAAAAACTTGCTAATGCTTTCAGATATTATAAAACCATTTTCAGAATATTTGAACATACCTATATTTAATTTTCAATGCTTGAAATTGTGAATATAAATTTTGACAGACAAAATACAGCAACACATTTAATTTTCATTGAATTTCATTTGTTGAAGGCATAACTTTTTTTTTGATAGCATTTACTACAAACTCATTGATAAAAAGTTGACTATTTTTGATAACTTTATCACAAATCACTTTCATAATTACTAAGGACAAATAAAATATATTATAAACGATTTATGTTTAATCTATAAAGAATAATTTATTCAAAAATGAAATTCAATAGAAAACTGAAGTTTCGCTGTATTTTTTCTATCAAAAAAGTAGATTCACAACTTCGAGCAGTGGCAAATAAATGTTTAAATATTGTGAAAACAAGGTTTTACAATATCTCAATTATAATATTATTTTTAATATCTCAATTCAACAAGTTATAACAAAAATTAGACAAATACTTTCAAATAATACAATTTTTTATCATTTTTTGTTTTTCCTCTTTGAATCACACAACCGAGTATTCTTCACTCTCTCATTATATTATAAAACAAGTCATGACAGTCAATGAATTGCGGTCTTAGAATCTTTAGTATCTATCATAATCAGGCATTCTCCGCTACAATACTGAAGCTGGCACATTCATAGTAACATAGTGCGATTGTTCGATTCGTTTGTACATTTTCGGAATACTAGTTTACTTACAATAGTACCATTATAAATACGTTCATCGTAATAATGACTACAGATTACGAACTAACGAACCAAGATTTAAAATTCAAAACCGGCTGCATTTCATCACGTCGTCAATAGTTGAACCTTAAAACATCCATCATTCTAAAAGTGACCTCTCCTCGAAAAGTTTGTACAATTCAAATACATCGAAATCCGAGTTCACCGCTCATTACTAATACTTTTTTGATTTCCAGCAGCGCAAAATGCACAGCTATACTTTTCATTTTGCTCTTTCTTTCTTTCCATTTTAGAATTTCAAAAATAATAAAATAATTAGTTTGACATCCTGTTAAATAATAAATTAGTAATCGCTCGATTTTGATTGTTTCACGAATCGTAATTTGCGCCCTCGTCACGATCGCGATTCTTTCGACGTCGAAGGTTGCGGACTGTCCGGCTCCTCTTTCGTCTGGACCTTAAAGTAATTGAGCAGCGAAGTCGCCGGACTTTTCGGTTCGGTCGATCTCGACCTTTTGCGGTTCGGCGGCGTACTCTGGCATTTGGAAGGGATTTTCGACTTTTCGGAGCTGCGCTGCTCCTGCCGTTCCTTGCGAATTTTGGTCAGCCAATCAACGTTCTCGTTGTACTTTTGCGGCGACATTTCCAGCAGGTGCGGCGCAGTGCCGTCTACGACGAAATTCGGCAGATTTACCGTCGGCGCAAAGAGCGCTTTTGTGGGCTCGTTTTTCGTCGGGGAATGAAAACTGGGGTCGTCGAATTCGAAGTCCTTGCTGGAGGAAGGCTCGTCCTTGCTGACGGGACTGAAGAGTCGACGTTTTTCGAGGTGGGGTCGCTTGTACTCCCGGTTTTCGTGGATCGGGGAGAGGATCCCGTTGTTGACTTGGTCGCGCGTCCGTTTGGTCGCACTCGATGTACTGGGGGCACAGTTGTCCGTTGAACTGGTCGCTGGAAAGTATTGAAAACCTGCATCTGGGTTAGAATGTTGTGGAGAGACTTTCTTTCGCGCGTAAAATCATATCCATTCGCGATAGATGATATGGATATTAAGGTGGGAAATCCAGGGAGAGAAGTAGTTTCTTTACTACACGGAAATAAAATTCTAACTATTTTAGTACAGACAAAGCTGACAATATTAGTAAACGGTTATTTTATACAAAATTAGAAACAAAGTTTCAACTAAAATGCCAGAGAATTATACAATTTTAGTACTTCACTCCGCTTAATTAATTTGCTCAGGCTCTGTATACTATTTTGGTAAAAGATTCTTACAAATGCAAGCGTAAGTCACGCCTCCTGCAAGAAAGCTTTACCAAATTGGTGTAGAATTCTTAACAAAATTTGTACACGAAGCGGGATGCGAAATTTGTAAAATTGCGTATGCGTTTGTAGCAACGAAATTATCTTACGCAAAAAGTAAACAGTGAATGTATACTAACTTTGTTAGATTTTTCTTTCCGTGTATGAAATGAATGCAAATTCGAATAAATAACTGAATATATTTATTTTTCGATTTGAATTGAAGTTAATTATTCAGTTTTAAATTCGAAAAGCAAAATATTTTATGGAATATTTCTTAGAACTGTTCCTCAGTATATTACTATTAATTTTTTATTCATTCTCTTCCTGTATTT
>JABFPB010001284.1:0-26396 GCA_022817645.1 Ceratoteleas bidentatus | reverse complement strand
ATTTATTTTAAATCTAGAAGAACATATTTATTAGATTCAGAAAAATAAATATGACTGAACTGTGAACTTACAATAGAAATATTTTATTTCAAACTCAAATAAACTAAAATCAAACAATACATAACACATTTGACCAATTCAGTCAAACGCTTATGTAGATGTCCCTAACCTTTTGTCTGATTTTCATAATTCGCATTACTTAAAAATTATTGGCTGATTCAGGTATACTGTTTGTTTGTACTTATACCAGCCAGACAATTTATCTAAAATAAGTAAATATTTGCTTGTACCAGCGAAACTTTTTTTTCGGTGTTCGTCCGTTCAACATCACCTTAACGAGATTTCTAATAAAAGAAACAATATCGTTTCCACTTGATCTTTTTCCCCGATAACCGCTCACTTGTAATATCTTCCTTTTCAATTCCCGATTTCGCTTTTCAGAAGATTAACTCTATAATGATTTATAAATATTGAATCCCATCGGCTTTCCGTAACATAACATCGGGTTTTTCAATTTCACGGACAAAGCAACCTCAACCGACGAGTTACACTTTCTTCAGAATCATAAGATGAATAACCACGAAGGAAAATTAATTCCTTTAACTTTGATTCAATACCTAACTGGATTACATATAAACGAACTGGCACTTTTTTCGCTGACTTCCACGCAATAACCGTTTTTTATTCCATTTAACGCGCAAGTTCGGCTACAAAATAAAACGTTTTATACAATAATACCACTAATACCTTTCATTTTACGCGAAACTAAGCATAATATTGAATAATTCGACATAACGATGAAATCACACCATTCAATAATTCATCCACGTGCAGCATATACAAGAATATAAACCAACGGACTCATTTATATTTCACGCGCAAAATTGATAAACGAATTTTATTGCCAAATTTTTTTCAATTTCATTCGGCAAAAAATTGCAATAAACTCATTCAATGCGCCGAATATTTTCGTCTAAAAACATTTTTCATCGCAATGTAAATTTGATCGCAGCTTGAATTGATTAAAATTCAACGTCCACCGGCATTTTTTCCGCCACTTTTTACAATATTTTAAAGCAAACTTAATAATACGGAAAAATGCTCTGTCTTTTCGCACGAAAGCGTCGCAGTTTAGGTGACGAAATTCGAGCGAAGCTATAAATGTCCGCAAATCATGTGACGAGTAAACACCCTGATGTTTAACGGTAGAATATTATCGCTACGATTGAAAATCATTGTTTTGAATTTTCCGCGCGAAGAGTCCGGTTCGCGCGAGATTTTGCGCAAACTATGCGACCGTTATTTATAATTAATCAGCAGGCATTCCAAGTTTTCGCGCGCAAACTGTGCGAGGTTAAGTTTAGAACAGTCGAAGAAGCGGACGGAGGTGCTGGGTTATTTATAAGGCGCGTGTAGCATGCCGTTCGAAAATACGCTTTTTAATTCATCCTTGATCTTGAAAGCATTTCTAGAAGCGGGGGTAATTGAGATCTTATTATTTTCGTTTGTAATGTTTATTAGTTTAAATGGATAGTATGTTAAGATGGCGCAGTAAAAAATGTTTGTTGCAACATGGCCAATTTAAGCTTGAAATGGCCAATTTTCTTGGAGGGATCAGGCATTTAGTATTGTGATATCCACAAATCAGTGAAGTATTTGCAATGCGTTTTATTACACGAAAATTTCCGCTTTTTTATAAAATCCTCTATATTACTGTATTTAACAGTGGTATGTCCATTAAATTGGGTATAAACACGACTATGTTTAGAGAATTGTAAAAATTAACATTTTGAAATTGTAGAGTACTTTGAAAAATGCCATTTTTAACAAATAATCTACTGGAAGACGAATTTGAATTAAAATTAAAGAATCTTATTTGAATCGAAACAATAACTTTTTCAAATTTCAAAAATTATTTTTAAATAGCAATTTTGTAAACTACTCTTAATATAACCTAGAGGGTAAACCTCCTGATAATTTGTTAAAACTTCAAAGATCACTATATTTTTTTTATCAAATAATGTAAACTTAATTTAAAATTTCAACAAATTCTCTACATTGTACCTTTAGTGAAAGGCCTCCTTGAAATTCTATCCTCGAAAATACAAAATCGATAACAAACGTCCTGAATCACCAGTTCCAATTCTTCAGCGAAAAATAGTCGCGAAATGTTAGTCCCGCGCCCTTTTAATTGCATTTTTACCCGGCGCGTACAAACCGCGCTAAAACCGCCGCCGAACGAAAGCGTGGCGCAAAAAGCCTTGACTCAGCCTAAGATTTCCCATTAGCAAGCCAATACTGCTGTCTGACGTCACCTCGTTCACATTACTCGCAGCCATCCGCATGAATATACCATTTGTAAGTATAATTACGCTGAAACAACAAATAAACCGCGCCATCGATTCGCGTATAAGTAAACAATCGCGAATCGATTGATTATTTTAATGCCGCTGCAAATCGGCAAATATTGTTTTCCACTTCAAACAATCACTCAATTATGAAATCAGTCGTCACTCCATTTCCGTTTGTCGGCGCGAAAAAGCGGGCACAAAATGCCCCGTTTTTGCCTCGACATTGGATTTCCTCGAGCACAAACAGAAAAAAATGAAACACTGTATTAAACCAAAGAAACTTCCTATTGAAAGTTCAAATATATTAGCCATATAGGAAACATGTATTCCTAAAATATTTGTATACAAAAAATATATTCCCAATGTATTTACAATATATTCCCAATATATTCCCAATACATTCTCAATATATTGCGAATATATTTATAATTTCAGAAATATATTGACAATATATTGGGAAAATATGTTTCCTATATTCCCAATTTTCGAATATATTGAAAATGTTTTGTAATTTTTGCAGTATATTTGGAATATAATTCTAATAGCTTAAATATATTGGGAATGTATTGGGAATATATTGGGAATATATTTATCTTTTTACTAAGGTGAAAGCTGACTGGCTTACGCTTTGATGATATTTACAGTAAAACTGTACTTTTACTTTAGAACTGGAAACTCAACTTTTTACAGTATACAGTGAAGAAAGGTCGACACTCTTTTTACGTCTGATATTTTGTTTCTTCGGCTGCATCGGCGCATAATCGCGATTCTTTCGGAACCTCGCTGAATGCGGATAATTCGACCGGCGAAGGGGCTTGAACCCTCATTAATTTACCGCGAGCTGGATGGTGTCTGTTATTAAAACTTTAGATACAGCCGCATTGTACCTTTATCCATATTGCATGTAATGTTAATAAAGAGATAATAGCGCCGGTTTATAGGTGCAGTAATTATGCGCTTTTATGATCACCGACCAGAATGAAATAGACGCTCTTGTTTTGACAATCCATTGTTTAATATTGAGCGCCAGCTTTTTTCCCGCTCGCGCAGGAACGAGCTTTCGCGGCAGAAATTGTTTTTCATCCCGTTTCGTTTTTTTCGCGATTCAGTTTTCGCTTTATTTTTGAACTTATGTTCATTTGCAACCGGTATTCGGTAAAAGTTGACAAATAATTTGTTTAATTACCATTATATAGTCATTATGGAAACTGAATTAATTATACATCTTATATAGTTTAATATTAGAAAATACTTATTTTATAATCGAAAAAATATTAGTATTAATAAAATTATTGTACAATTAAAATGTAAGATTTGTAAACTAGACACAAACTTACTTTTAAAACATTAAAAGAAATATTTTAAACTTCAAAAAAATGAGTTAATTTTTTTTTGAAAACTACAAGTTTATACCATTTCTTTCAAGTATTATAAAAAATACCAATAAACATGTCCCGCAATATGTACTACAAATGATGGTACCAATATATTTTAGAGCATCGATACACTTCAAATAAAATGTAAAAAGATTATATTATACAACATTTTTGAATATATAACAAATTTAATCTGAAATAAGTTATATAAAACAAAATGCTACTTCACATAATTATCTCAAAATTTAATATCAGTATCTCAAAGTAATAATATATTATTTTTAATTTAACCTTCTATCTGGATTCAATAAAAACAACATTATTACAATTGTAAATTATATTCTATCTTCTAACCAAATTATAAGTCTAAGCTTCAAGACGTTTTCTATCTTAACGAGATTGAAAAAATTGTCTGCGCGACAGAAAACGCTCGGGAAAATTGCTGGCGCAATTTTTCCGGGGGAAAAAGCCGGACGACGACGTTGCCGTGTACTTCGTGGGACAGAAAGTCGAGATATCGATCTGTTTCGAAGTCCCCTTCGTGAAAGCTCGTCTCGTCAGGGTCGTGCCTATTTTGCCAATAATAATGTTTCAGAACGTCCTTTGACATAAGGACTGGTGACATCGACCGCCAAAATCCGAATTTCGAAAATATGTTTTCCGCAGTCGATTTTTCGATACGCGCCAACCAGCGGGAGAGCAACGCGACACCCCATTGTAATTTTGCGGTTTATAGACATATAGCGGGAAAATGACAAGTCCGATGGCACGGCAAGTTCGCCGTAGAAAAGGCTAATTTGTCGCGTCCATTACGGTGCATTACCGCAAACTTTTCCTTTTGCCACTCGCTACTTATGTTATTATCTTATACGCATTCTCTCTTATTCAAACGTTATATACCGCGGGAAGCGAAATAAAAAAAAAAATTCACGAAATTTTCGGCTTGCCACTGTCAGAAGTTTTATTGGGCTTTATTTTTTATGTTAGTTTTGTTAGTTTTGTTAGTTTCGTTAGTTTCATTTTAGTTTTGCGAATTTGCGAAATTATGTTAATTTTGTGACATTTTTTATGTTAAAATATTTGTCATTAATACAAATGATAAAGTAAAAAAAAGGTTTTTATTTTTGAAAGTTTTTGTACCTGTTTACTTTATCCTTTCTAAGTTTAATTCAGGTTAACTAAATCCTTTAATTAAAAATTAAAATAATTTGTTTTTTTAAATGAAATTGTGAGAACTAAATTATACTTTTGCCACCGAATTCGTGTTCTCAACGTACGTTTTGCTCATTCAATAATTCCGTTTTGATTACCATTCTGTGATTCTTCCGCGGACGCTTTATAATTGGGGACCCAAGTCGTAATTCGCGCCCTTCGGAAATTACACGGTATAATGCAAAACGCAAGAGGAGATGGGTCGCTTCGTGCCAGGTATAAGGAAACGGCGGCTCTACGTGGCGGAAACGACGGCTGTAATTTGGGAATGTCCAATTGGCACGAAACGCCCGGGAGTAGTTCGTCTCGGCGAAAATTGGGACACGCTAGCCGGAAGATTTTGCGACTCGCGAAAAACAAACTTTACGAAACGCCGTCATTGCCGTGACACGGCCGAGGCCGGCGGGTTAATCGTTTCGGCGTTACAATTGCGTTACTTTCCATCTCATCCCCGGTTATACTAAGCGCCTCGTGACGACTAGTTTTTGCCGTTAATCCGTCAAATGAGACAATTAAGTCGTTAAAATTGAGCGGTTATTACGTCAACTTGGATTCTCAAACTTTTTAATGAAAAGGATTCTTCGGGATTCAGCTAGTTTTCGAGATAAAAGGGGATGCAAGTTCAATTATTTGCAACCAATGAAAACATTTCGGTAAAATAGGAAAATGTGGAATAAGGAAAAATATTTAAATAATTCAGAAAATGTGAAATTAAGGAGTGTGTGAATTAAACCGTTTGGAATTAAAAAATGCTATATTTCAGTTTTGATAGTTTTTTTGATAGTTAATTTTGAATAAAAATTTTATTTTTCTAAATAGTTCCCTTGTAAATATATAATTGAATAAATTAATTAAACATTCATTTTTAAATTGATTTATTTTTATTTTGTTATTTTTTTTTATTATTTATTTATTACTTATTTTTATTGTTTCTGTTCATTAAACAAAACCGACATTCAGCTTGCAGAATTTCTTGATTTTTCCTTTTAGCTTTTTTTAAATTTTAAATGTAATAGAAAAATACAGCTTATCCTTCCCATTTCTCCGACCAACATCAGTCTCTAACTTTCCGCCCGAACCATCAACAAGCCACTGGTATTTCCACCCGTGTGATAATGCTCCGAGAATAGACTGAGCTCGGGGCCTCGTCGTCGAAAATCCGACCTCGCCGGTGGGAAATTTATGTTTTTGAGTAATCGCATTTCCCAAATACTTCTCCCGCGGGTCATTGTGCCCGCAGACCCTTAACCGTCCGGAACATTGCCGCCCGAGACTTTGATTTGAAAGGTTGCCAACTTTCAAAAGGACCTCTAATTTGGGACCCGAAAATTCGTAGCCTTATGCCTGTGCGCATTCCTCGAAC
Organism: Ceratoteleas bidentatus; assembly: GCA_022817645.1. Taxonomy (NCBI): domain Eukaryota; kingdom Metazoa; phylum Arthropoda; class Insecta; order Hymenoptera; family Scelionidae; genus Ceratoteleas; species Ceratoteleas bidentatus. The sequence goes on along the minus strand of JABFPB010001284.1, from coordinate 20,094 downwards.
AAGGCATGCCTTGGAAAGAACGTTTATGTTTCCGAAATGCACAATGTGACAACCCCGCCTTTACGACCGACTGAAACCCCTGGTTGAAACTCTCAGAAAATCGGCCTTTTCTACAACTAACTTCACCTGTCCAAAAATGGAAAATGTGTTGGATTTAGTAAATTTCTCGGGGCGAACGGATTTTCTCTTTCCAGGTAAATCAAAACATATAGCCAAAATATAAATGTTTGCTATATGTTTTGATTAACCCGGAATATGTACATATATTGGCAATATATTGGAAACATATTTCTAATATAGTGGCAATATACTGTCAATAATTTGCCATTATATAATAATAACAATAATAATAATAATAATAATAATAAAAATAATAATGTCTTTATTGCGTATAAACATTTATAAAAATTATAGCTTAATTAAGAAATATATAATATATATATATATACAATTTGACTAGACGTTTTTTATACTACAATAGGCAAGTCACAGCACAGGGCTAAACACGACTAACCTTAAGGGATTATGCCACCCTAGAAACTGAAAATGTTATGTTCAGCAATTTTTTTTGGAGGGCTATCAATGTAAATGCGATACAAAATGTCACTGAATAATTGATAATATATTCATTTATGAATAGAAAATTTTTTGTCAAAAAAAATCAAAATGGCGGCGCTGAGCGCCATATTTTCGAAGTAAGTTTTTTCGTGTACTGGTTCGCGGCCCACACTTTTCTTGACACAAATTTCATGCGATTTGAATAAAAGAAATTGCGCCTTGAAATAGATGAAAATAGTTAAAGAAGTACATACGGGATTTAAAAAATATTCATTTTTGTGGGAGTGGCAGCTATGTGAAAAAAGGTCTATTTTGGCCTTGCAAATTGTGTTTCATAAGTGTAGCTTCAAATCAGAAAAATTGATGGATCCAAAAACCCGTATGTACTTCTTTACATAATTCAATTTTATTCAGTTATTTCGTAACCCCATCAAAATCGATCGAAAATTGGCGCCGTAAAAGTGTGGGCCAATTTGAAAGACCTATTTTGCAAGTATAGCGCCGCCATTTTTTTTTTTTTTTTGACAACAATTTTCATACTCATAAATGAATATATCATCAATAATTGAGTGAAATTTTGTGCCCTATTTCCTTCGCTAACCCTTCCCAAAAAAATGCTTAAACTTTGGTATTCATTTTCACTTTCTAGGGTGGCGTAACCCCTTAAGATATATAATTATGATGAAAAAATAGAGGTTTACAAAAGTGAGAAGCAGAATAATTTACAGATTTATTTTTACAAACTTTTGAACTTTATCACAGATCTGTTCTAAATGTAGCGTTTTATAATCACGAGGTATTATACAGAGGTGGTGCGAGGAAGCTCAGGGTACGTTCAAATTTGGCTGATCTGTGTCGCGGAAAAGACAGCAAAAGTGTTATGGCAATATAGCAATTGTTGAAAACATATTCCGTATAGTGCCGTATATTGACAGTGTATTGGAAATATATTGGAAAAATATTGTTAATGTATTGGAAATATATTGGAAATATATGTATTGCATGTATTTCCAATATATTGAAAATATATGGGAAATATAAGTTTATTTTTACTAGGGTTTGAAACATACCGATATGGTAGATATCTATTCATATATTGAAAAGAGAATCTGCATATTAAATTGAACGAAACTTTGCACTGGTGTTAAGTTTTTTTATTTTTAATGTGAATGTAAATTTCGAATTGTAAGTGGATACTGGTTTATAGTTAATTCTACCGATGTATAGATAAACTGAGGAGAAAATATAAATCAAAATTCATCTGTTTTATAATGTATTTATTTAATTAAACAATGCATTTCAAGTTTGTGATTTATTTTATCCACTTTTAATGTAAGATCAATACTGATAATTCAACATTGGTCTGACACGACTGTCTGACAAACATTCGTCTACCAGAATTGTTCCTTACGCTACTGTGAAACTGGTTTAGTCATACTGTATCCTCATTCAATTGATACGTCTATACAAACTATAGTTCATATAAACGAAATTTTGATATTGAACATTAATGTAAACTATTTATACAATATTTTTTTAAATTGCATACAATATATATTATAAATATAACTAAACACTACAAAAGAGTTTTTTTGTTAATTGTAACAAGGTTTTTTATTACAACATTTTTTTGTTCATATTGATCTAACTTCCGTCTATTAAATGAAGAATAAATATAAAACTCGAAATCAATCGAATGAAAATTAGAAACTAAAAATTATTGCAAAATTGATAAAATGATAAAAATGTTCAGTTTGGTGCAAAATGTAAAGTGTGACGATTTTCCTCACAGAGACAAATAATTTGACGTTTCACTCATTATTGAACCAAATAGTTATTCGAGATCATTGAGTAGAGAGTCTCGAAAACAAAATTTCTACCAATATTAGTTTGTGTTCCTAGGACACACAAACTTAAATAATCTGTGTGAATACTTAAAAATATTTAAAATTATTATAATATTTAACATTCAGAATTCTCAAAAGTCAATTCAGTTTTCAAACTCAATTCCTCAAATTTAAATGTAACTCATTCTAAAAAGAAAAAACTTTAAAATAACTAAACCCAAGTTTAAATTCAATTTTAATTTTAATTTTAACAGCTGCAATGAAATTCCGACTAACCATTATCTCACAAATTATAAAATCTCGCAATCTTCTTCCAATTGAAAGAGACATTTAAAACAAAAATCTCATCAAAACCAAATTCAAATTAAACTCAAAATTCAAATACAAAATTTAACTACAGAAACAACTCGAAACTGACGTTAAATTTGACGTTTATACATTTTTCAATCTAAAATCAATTAAACGTGTCAGATAAAAATTCAACTCAAACTTAAAATATGATCATTCTCAGTTCTCAGTAAAATAAAAATGCATTAAAAGCTACTAAAAGTCTTTAAAAAAATGCGTTCTTTTTGGACAGTAATAATTCAATTTAAAATCAAGTTAATGTCAAATAAAATTTAAATTCTATCTCAAAATCGAACCATTTTCAGTCAAAAAATAAAAATGCATTCAAAATGATTCAACACGTAAAAAAGGCCACCTTTCTGGACTGTAATAATTTCAAATAAAATGTCGTCCGTCCTTCCTAGTAATTTTTGTACGCGAATAAGGGTTCCGTGTAATATAGCGCGGAGTAAGATAGCGCGCCGAGCGAGCGCAGATAGCGTTAATGCGGCAGCGGCCCGACCGCTTACAGCTAAATATATCTTTTTCTCTAGAGCCGCTCAAGGTCAGAGGCGCGGATTGGCGGAGGATAAAGCGGAGCTGCGCGGTTGCGCCGCTCGCCGGGTACCCTTCTCCGTCCGTTCTGCCATCCGCACAATCTACGCTCTAAAGTCCACGCGCCTCGTTTATCCGCAATATTATTAGACGCGCGAGGTTGCCTCACCTGGCATTCTTTGCTGAATTACGCCTCGCTGCCTCGTCCGACTTTTTCTTGGGTCGGCGTTTTTCGAGGCGGAGGGGGAGGGGAGGGGAAGGGAGGGGGGAAGTGGACTTTGGGCCCGTCGGCCAATCGGCGCGCGTAAGGGAGTGGGGGCATTTTCAGCTGGAAATCGGTCGGGTTGCGGCAGCCGTGACGGGGATTTGAACTCCGGGACCTTGGACGGCGAGTTTCTTAACCGCTCGACGCGGCGCTGAGTGTTAGTGGGGTTCGGGGTTTTGAAAGGAAGGTTTTACGATGTGGCGGCGACCCCATCTGTGAATGGGACTGAACAATATTTTTGGCGAAATGTTTTTGACCGAAACAAACATTGGGGATTTAAAGAAAAATGTTTCTAAATTAGGTTTGGAGGGAAATATTTGTACAATATGATTTTTGGGACAAATAACAGTGTCAGAAAAGAAAGTAATAATAGAACGCGTTTTTTTATTTGAGTAGCGGTATTTTTAATTAACAAGATTTTAATTTTCAGATATTCTTGTTATTCTTGTTCTAATTCTACCACTACTTTTTTAACCAATGTTTCTTTCTTGAAATACCTTGAAATTTAGTATAGTCCTTTTTCATGTATAATTATGTATGATTTTTTGTCGACCATTTAAGATAAATAAAATAAATAAAAAAAATCTACCCACATCAGATGTGACTAAATTTGTATGTTGATTGTAAATAATATCATATTCCTTTGATCAGTAAATTTATTCTTTATTTTATAATTAATAATTATTTTTTTACTTTATAATTAATATATAATTCCAAGAGATTTAAATCTTTTACAGTTTTTTCATTTTGTAGTTTTGAACATATCAATTTTCCGGGATCAATTCATTTCAATTCAATAATGCATTTTAAAAATTAACATCCTCAAATTTATTTTTTTTACCCTGGAGTTTTGTAGTTGAAATATCGCTTTTTCCTTTTACTTTGAGATTTTGATTCGGAATATCGACTATCACATAAATGCAATGTACTTTTGTATTTTAATTTTTTATTTTAAAAAATATTAAATTTGTATTTAAAAACGATTCTGCAATTCCTGTACCGAGTTTGTTTCTGACAATTTAGTCTTAAATTTGTCAGTATATTATTGTCTCAATCTGTCAATAATATTAAATTGTATTACAAGTTTTATTTTTAATCCAAACATTTCATTTTTTACAATTATATTATCAATAATTTGACAAATTTTAAAACCTTCAAAAATTATATTCCCACAAGTTTCATCCTTTAGAATTGCTTATAATGTATCGCCGCTGAAAATTTAATACCGAGATTTTCATCCTGAAATATTGTTTTTGAGATTTACATTTTTTCCGTGATCCCAATTTCGATATCTCCCTGGAATTTTGAACGGAAAGCGCGATATTAGGAATGATAAAGCGGAAGCCAGATAACGCGGTAAAAGTTTCATATTGAACGAAGTTATAGCGGAGGTAATTTCAAGTCCGCTTCGTTTCGGGAGATAAGCTTCTTTGGACTTTTATTGCGCGGTAATTATAATGCAATAAATTCGAGCTTCGATTCCGCCCCGCGAAACGGCCGGTTGCAACGTTAAAATTTTCGCGATCGCGCAAAATTAATTTGACAACTTTGTCGGCCGGCAACTTTGTTTAAAGGTTTCCAATAACGCGGTAACATTAGCTGCTATAAACTTGCATTCGAAATAGACTTTTAGGAACGCGAGATAATAATTGCGGGATTTAGTAACAAATCATGAGAATAATAATTGCTTAGAAAATGCGATGTGTTAATTTAGGAATATTTTTTGATCTAATCAATAAGCAATTTTTAGAAAAAAATTGTACGATTTATGGTGTGAAGATTATTACTTGAGACTTATTGGAAAGTTAGTATTCAGAATAGATTATAAAGTTAAAAAGTATAATCTGCTGAAATGAGCGTAAGACCATTTCTTTGATAATTTTAAGTAAATTTCATAATCCCTTAAAAAGATTTTACTGGAGGCATCACTACCTTTTTTGGAATTACTCTTTAATTTTCAAAACGATTTTGTGGCTATTTAAACCTGGAAGTTACCCCGAGTCCTTTTTTGTACAGAGTGAGAAAGTGAAGATATTAAAGAAATAGGCATCACGAAAGAATAATATACCCATTTAAATACATTTTTGTATTAAAATTTGCAAGATAAATATTATTTGATGAGATTAATAAATTATGTTTAAATCGATCTGCAATTTACTTTCATAATTCTTTTACCTCCATTAATTGAACTTTATTCATGTGATAGTAATTTTTATAAACACTTTTTGTGACTTTTTTAAAGGCTGCTCAAAAAGATTTTCGGTGGTTTCACGAGATTATTTTGTTTACTTTTGGTCGTTCGTTTGCTTTGCTGTACATCATCCCCGTTCCAGGTCCAGAACGTCGCTTCTGCGAAATGTATTTGAGGGTTGCGAACGATTAAACACGTTCGTCCCCTTAACGGTTCCCATTCACTTACCATTCAATTTTTTTACTCACCCGGACTTGAATGGAAAAATTGAAATTTAATTGAAAGGAATTGATCGAGCGATAAAACCCCCACTGTTTTACTTTTACTAATCGAATTTTTTAATAAAAATTTCTTTTTAAAGAAAAATGTGCAGAAATGGTAATTTTATTATCAGTAATGCGTAGCATTGTTGATTTCAATTACATTGCAAATTTCTGAGTTTAATAACTTTTAGAAATAATATTTTTTAACATGAATTCCACAAAAAAGTGTTTCTTATAAACGTCGAAGTCTTGCAATTTTAGATTTATAATAATGATAGTAATTTATATATCAATGGATTTATAATAATAATAATATATTAATTTATGTAAATAATAATTTTTAATGGAAGATACGACAAATGAGTTGGTTTTTTTAATGTTAACATTTTTCGATTCATCTACTCCGAAAATTCCAAAACCAAAATTCGAAAAAAATCGATTCCGGCGAAAAGGGTACGGGACTCGGACGCGCCAGGCTGCGTACGTGACATTTGCAGGCGCCGATAAAATTTCGCACAATTCCGCCGGGGAAAGCAGTATTGCGACGCCTTTCGCCGCAACCGGAGCTAATCGCGCTGTCCCACACTCAGCAACAATCGTAATAACGGAACGATGACTCGGGAGTTGTTTACTTCTGTCCGCGTTTTTGTTCCATTTTTTCGCCTCGAACTTCACAATGAACGATTCAGAGGCACTCACGGGCGTCCGACACTTTTTGTCATCGCTACTTTTGTCGAGGATGAAAATTCGTCTACGACGCGCGAAGATGAGAATATTTCGTAAAACCCTTGTCAACCAGTTTTCGAAATCGCACTTTTGAGTGTATGTGTGGATTTTGGTTTTGTAATTCGAGTAAAGTGGTCTCCACCTTATAAAAAGTATAAAACCTTTTTTTTAAACCAATCCAATCATTTCTGGTCAATGTGAAAAAAATAAATTTCTCCAGAAAGTACTACTGGAAATTCGAAAATTACACAAGTGTAAATTCGATTGAATTGAAATTTTATTTCGAGATAAATTCAACTCGATTGAAAATGGAAATGAAAACTGTCGATCAAATTTGAGTTTATCTCAAATAGAAATTTTAGTTATATCTATGATATACATTTTCCTGGATAGAAATAATAAAAATTAATCTGGCCCTCTAACGTTAAAATAAAAAATGTTAACTTTTAAATTTTAATAACTTGAAAATTATCATTACTGCAATCTTTAAAATTCAACATCATTGAATTCAAAAATTTAAATCCAATTTAACAACTTTTATTATCTTTTTTTATCTTGAACGAATCTTCACTATATCAACATTTAATTTACAATTGTAATTCGGCTTTACCGTCGAAATGTTAAAATGTGATTCCTCCAATGAGAAAAGTTAATTCCTCCAAATGGTCAGAAGTAAAATTATTCACTTTTAATCGTCCTTGAATTTTGAACCACACTTTATCCTCGTGAATTCCAATGACTTTTGAAGAGTCCTTTAATTCCGACACAAAGTGTCCGAGCGTTTTTTTCTTTTTTCAGTGGTGCGAATATAACGCGCCGCTCATTTCGCTCGAACAAAAGCCACTGGCGCCCGTTTGTTACACGTAATCTTGGTAGCCACGTGCGTCGGGGTTAGAGCGGTTCCGTGTATTGCACGCGCACTTCCGGGTAGCGCGTAGAAACGAAGAGTGTGACCTGTTGCTGCCGGTGGTAATTAACGTTTCGTGGGTCACCACCCCGTGGCAGGCCGCTCGCAAAGAAAAGTTGCCGGTGACCATTTGATCGAGCCGACACACGCCGCATCAACCCATTTTGCCGAGCTTTATTCATTGGCGCGATTAAGGATTTTATAACAAAATGAACTTGTTTTAAAAATAAAAATAATGACAGAAAATAGCTATTTTATAGTATAGGAAGAAATAATAAAATATAACTGTTTTTATTTATAGAAATAATAAAATAATATAATACACATTATTTTTTATGTTGATTAATATATATTTAGAGAGAAAACCCCAATTTTTTCATATTTGTATTTCATTCCCAGGAGCTTTCCTACTTGTGTCCCGTTATGAAACGGAACACAATTGTGGAACTTGACTTTGAATTGTAAATAGGTGATCGATATACGTTTCTGTGAAAACTTACGAATTGAACCATTTTAAATTAAAGTTACCTTTCTGGTCAAAAGGTAACTCGGCTTGCAACTGTAAGGTCGCGAGTTCAATACTTGGTACTAACTTGTACCAAGAAAAAATGAAAAAATATATATGGAATGTCTACGTATTTCTACATTTTCTTTTACTCCATTTATATTTGTCCATTTTTCCCTTTCCTTTTTGATTTCGTCATAAAAAAGTATTCCCCAGATTTTGGAGAATCGAAAAAACTCATAAGTTTTTACAGGAATCTGTGTCGAAAATCTCCTCACAATTGTACATCATTGTAGTCTCAAACTTTTGACCCGTTCCAAAAGGAAGTCAGTTTTGGAAGTTCCAAAAGAAGGAAGCCTTCCTGAAAATAAAAAACTGAAGTAAAAAGTTCAGGCCGTTAAACGTTACCAAATGTTAAGCAAAAAATATTCTAACGACCATTTTCAAGAACTACTCCAATGTGCTGACACATTACATATTTGATATAATGTGTCCCAATTTTAATTGTCAACCCTTAGCTCAATATTCCAGTTTTAAGCCAACAAATCGATTCTGAAGTCAAAAGTGATCTTTTACTTGTTTATCAGTCTTTGTTTTTCGAAGTCAAAATGCATATGTGGGTAAGAAACTGTAGTGTCTTTGACATGTACACTTTTTGTACTTGGACAGAGACGCTACCGTATCTCTTGAAAAAATGGATAAACGTGAGTAGTATATATACTACTGACGTGGGTTTTTTTTACCAATTTTGTTTCACGTTTCCATTCAATTCTAAGTGGCTATATTTGCTAAATATTTATATAACTTGAATAATTTTTCACTGAATCGCTTGCAATGGGTTATCAGATCATTTTAGTAGACGGCTGTGTGTTAAAAATAGTACAAAATGAATATATTTTGTTTCACCATTTCAGATGGTAATGATAAAATAAAATGTCATTTTTGGAAAAAATACGTTTTTATATAAAGACATATAAAACATATTTCTGTAAGACGAAATATAAAACGAAATATGAAATATGAAAACGATCCCGTTTGTTTTCGGGAAAAAACTTGCAGATAAGAAAAAAGACGAGCAGCAAATAAAACTTAACTTGTTGACCAAGTTTAGAATGTTTCAACCAGTAGACTTTGATGGAAATATAATCAAAAGTTTAAGCAACTTTCAAAGAGTAAAATAAGGAAGTTGAAAACAATTTCACTCGCCGCACTTGCAGTTATAACAATTTTTATTAATTACTATAAAGTAGAGAGGGAGAAATACTTTGCAACTTTGATATTTTGTTCTTTGAATTTTTCTTTATTTTTCTAGGAGATTTAATTAAAATTTTTTTATTTTAAATCCACTTATTATTTGTAGAAATACTGCGAATTCATTTGTTATACTTTGTTTTGCAGCTATGTTTAAAGTCAATCATTATAAAAAATAATTTTTTAATAGTTTCAGCTTTTCAAAATTTACTAATTCTAGAAGGAATTTAGAGAAATACAAATTTTTTAACGATATTTTTTGTTGACAAACAGACTTTTAGATTCGAGTAACGGAATTTGCTCGTTAAAAAAAATCTGTAGAATAATTTATACAAAATCATTCTGTTAAATTACCACGAAAATAATTTGTACATTTGAAAAAACAACGTTTTCCTTTAAATTATTTATTTTTTATTGTGGGCCAATAAAAAATATATAGCTTGAAATATAATTGAAAGGAAAACGTATGAACTTGATTGAATGATTTCACTTGAAAATTTCAAGTAAAATATTCAAAACTATTAAAATGAATAGATATTTAAATTGTCAATACAAATAATTTCACATATTTTGCTCAAAGATATGTTTTTTCTTAACGACGGGAAAAGTAACGACGTAAAACAGATGACTTCTGGGTTTCTTAAAATTTAAACAAAAAGCTTAACTGATCTATTTCAGGGAGTTGGCTCAACTGTCGTTTTTAATGGTCTACGACATCATCTCGTGTAGTGTTTGCGAGAGTCGTGTACATATACCCTGTACAAATTGTCAGAGAGCCCAAATTTTCAAATTTGAAGTTCACCACTATTCTTAAACCCCATATTAAATGCTTATTTTAAACTTCACCTAAAAAAACTTAATTTTGTTTCAAAGAAAATGTGTTTTAAATAAAAAATCATTTTACTGTATTTTATTGTATATTTAAAGATTCAAATACTTCAAGAAAACTGATTTTTCTGTAATGAAAACGTCAAACTCAAATCTACACTTTAAAAAGAAACTGATTTGTGGGACACCTGGCATATTTCAGCCTTACTTCAATATATAACCAATGTTGTTTAAAATGTATTATTGTATTTCGAATCTTTTTATTAATTTATGAATAATATTTAAAAAATCACTTTCGTTGAAAAAATCTCAATTCAAACTTTGCCAATGCGTTCGGCCTCATCTTAATGTGTTTTTTCAACCGTTGAAATATCGAGTGGATCAGATCGGTAACCTTGAACTCGAACCCCAAAATGACCAAATTTCTTTCAGTTCACATTTATTTTTTCAATTGAAAATGTAGTGCGACGTTAGTAAAATAAAACAATTAAATATCAAAATTTTCCAGCAAACGTGAACTTTCTAAAGATACACAGGATATTACAACTTTGGAAAATTCCATTATTCCAACCAGATTTCAAAGAGACAACACTTTTCAATTCAAAATGTTCTCCATAAACTGACGTCTCCTCACATCGAGAATAACAATTATTTTTCACGGCTAAATTTTAATTCTCAATTTGCTTATTTGGTAAGATAAAATAAAATCTCGTAAACCATTTATTTTAGCCAAATTTTATTTATGTGAAAAAAATGAGTTCCTACAACGGAATATCTTATTTATTCAACTACGAATGTTTGTGCCATACTCAACTGCGAAGTTAGTGTCTTATTAGTGTGTGCCGTTAAAATATTTTGTTTTAAAATTATCTAACAATTATCTGATAAAATTATCTAGTCTAAAATTATCTACATTTTGAAATACGATGTTCGTCGCCTAAAAATCTACTTATATTTAATCAAACCCCCCCCCCCCCAAATTGTTATTCTTCATTTTTACTTGACAGATGGACTATGTGTTATTGGACTATTCCTTTTTCCCAAAGCCAATTATTTCAATTATGCACATAATAAAAAAGCCACCAATCTATCTACTTCTCACTGGCAAATCACCTTAATATTCCAGCGACTAAAAATTTATCTGCCACAACCATCTCGTATTCTCACTCTAATATTTCAAGAACCAAACCTTTCAGTTCAACCATCTACATTTACGTGAAACAAAAATTAATTTTTTAGTTCACACAACCATTTTGTAATCTCCACCGCAACGCCACAAAATCTTTCCTATATAATAATAATTTCCGTAAACCGCTCGAAACCCTTCTCGAAAGTGCCGGCGAAGCCCGAAAAAGTAGTCGAAAAAGGCTCTCTCCGGCAAATTGTGATGCAAAGCGAACGGGACGAGGGCCGGGCCTGTCAGTTTGAAAAATTTCCTTTTGGAAAGCGCGTCGCGTTCCCTCGTGGCGTGCTTGGTAACCCTGGGAGTGGAGCGGCGGGGTTAAATTTCAAGCGCTGGGCAGGAACGACGAGGGCTTCTTTGTATAGGGGGCACGCGGAAAAAGGAGAGGGGGCCGCAACATAACGGTGCGTCGACGGCCATGCTGCGGGGCTTATGGCCGCCTGCTGCCGCGGCTGCTGCCGTCCGCTCGAATTGCCTGGGGGAGGCGGACAAGCAGAGTGGAAAACCGGGGGCCCCCTTCTTCGGCAACATCTCGTTTCCGCCGTAAAAGTTAACGCCGTACTTTTACTGCCGCTACGAGCGACGCCGCAAAAACAGTTACGATTCGTTCGAATGGACGGCCACGAATTTCGACTGCTGATTCGGTTGACACGACTTTTTTCGTTGAAGAATGTTGAGGAATAATTTTGGCAGTCCTGTTGGGAGTTTGTTGAAGATTTTTCGGGAAGAAAAATAACATTTTTTGAGGAAAGGGTCGGGGTTGCTTTTGGAGAACACTGGGGAACGGGGATTCAGATTACTGTGGAGTTAACGTGCATTTACGGGGGATTATACTATTTTTTTGTTTCAGAACAGTTCAAGGGAATTGTTTGGGGTTTGACAGTAAAACTGTGAACTTAAAATTAGGGTATTTTTGCTGGAATTTACCTGATTTTCAGTGGATTTAAAACAACATTTTGGGCGATAGAACTAAAAGGTTTCAACCAATCGAGTGAAATTTACTTGATACTTCACTCTAAAAAATAATGGCTTGCCGCAAGCAGAATCAAAACGCTGCATGTAGTATTCTATTTGCGATGCCACAAGTCGAATCTACTTGTGGCACGCAGATTCCGCTTGCCGCATTCTGATTTCACATAACTTTTTTTTTATTTGCTCTAACTAAAGTGTTGGTTATAGCACTAAACTAACTTGTTGTTTAATGCAATACAAAATTAGTTAGTCCAACTGAATGATATGGAAAAATGAATTAAAATTTAGTCTTACTAATAATTATGATTAGTTAGTGCTGCAAAGATATGATAGGTCCCAACAAAAGTGTATGACTGCAGCTCTATTGCACTCCTAAAACAAATGTTTTTAAAAGTGTAAAAACCTTAAATTTTTTTTGTATTCAAAATCTGAAAAAAGCGATGCGTAGCGCCGTGGGGGACTAAATAAGAAGTTTGTATGTAAATGTTCATAACAGTAGATGCATTGATTGAAAATTATGTTACTTTTTGTAAAAGTCGAGGCGTTTGGCTGATGTATGTTTGCGTCTTTTTTGTTAAAAAATTGTTTTATTTACTTTAATTTATATTTCTAGTAATATTAAAATATTAATAACAGTATTATGAGAAACTGTTATTAATATTCTGTTATACATTTTTTTCCTCACTCGGGCACGTAAAATACTACTTTACTCCCGAATTTGAAACACAGGAGTAAAGTGCCACCTTACTCTCGCATAGGAGTAAAGTGCTACTTTCATCTCTTAAAACATCGATTTCTTACTGAAAAAACAATTTACTTGGTACATTTAATTTTTAGTATCTAAATTATTAAAAATTGAAATTGAATTGAAATTTTTTCGTCAGGTGAATATAAATATATTTACCACCAATGTAATATAAAAAAACTAAACCAGTTCATTGAATTGAACTTGATTTATGTGAATTAAATATATTTCTAATGCATTGCGAATATATTGCCAATATATATGAAAAACATTGGAAATAGATTGGAAATGTATTACTAATATATGTATATAAATTGGAAATATATGACTGCTATATGTTTTGTTTTACGAGGGAAACATTCATGCGAAAGTTGCCACCATATAGTTAATGCAATGAAATATTTAGTTGCAGGCTAATGGTAGTAGATTTTTAGTTGCAAGTTAATGCAACTAAAATATCCTTTTGGAATAAATCAAAGAATTTTAACACGAACGGAAAGATGTTTGTACAAAACTAATCCTATTCATTGAAAAGAAATCCTTCCCATTGAAAATAAAACCTTTTCTTTGAAAAGGATCATTTTGGGACAAACGAAATCTTTTACATTCAAAATGATTTTCAAGCGATTTTTCTCAGTTTACTTGCAAGTGAATGTAACCACATTTTTTGTTCTATTATCATTATATATAGCAATACATCTAAATACTTAGTTATAATAACACGAACATAATATAGTTAATGTAACTACATTTTTAGTAGACTTTTTTATGACATCTAAAAAGATGTAGTTGTCATAACCAACTACATCTCGTTTTCTCCCTGCTCAACGCCCATTTTTCTGGCACGTTGAAAAACGAAATTTCATCGAGAAACCGGTGTCTCGGTCGAGTGCGTCAGGGTCCGTCCGCACCTAATCCCACGGTCTTTGCAGTGCCGCGATACCTGGCCGTCGCTCGGTTCCAGTCTTTTTTTCGACTTCCTCGGAAAACCGAGCCCGACGTTGTTCGAAAAAAATGCTTTTTTCAACATCCTCGGGAAACGCGTTTTCAGCGCTTTTTGCCGCTCGAATCGACGTAGAGGAAAGTTGGCGACGCGGTGGTGCGCGCGCTGTATATCGCCGGCGCTCGCTCGGCACTTTCCACCGGTACAACGTGGCGGCCGCGGCGCGTTGGTGTTGGTGCGCGTGTTGCGCGATAGTGGGCTGCGCGGCGAGATCTCGCACGAGAGCGCGCGGCTCACTACCACGCGGAGCCGACGTTACCTCGAGCGTAGCCAGCCACGTATTATATCGCGTTGCGCGCACGTATTTTTATCCACGGCGAAATTTTTTTTCGACGCTCGTTTTCGATTGAAAAAAGGACCCGCTGCGTTTTTGCTCTTAGAAATATTCGATTTGATTGAAAAAGATTGTCGTTTTTAACAAGAACTTTTTCAAGGCGTTTATTATTTCGGAGAAAATTAACAACATTTTTATTTCAACGGTGTGTTTCGATGAAAACAAATTTTTAAAGGCAAACTATCTTCTAAGAGAAATATTTAGATGTATATAAAACATTTTTAAAAATGTTGTAGAAACTATAAGAAAAGTAATTTTATGTGGATGTAGGTTATATACATTTCAGTATTAGGGGTCAAAAGTAATACTACAAATTCGGTAACTTAAAAACAGCACAGATACATACAGATCTAATTAGAATCAGTCCTAATGGTATCTGATGGAATTTTTAAGTGGGTATTGCTTTAATTTAAAAGGATCCCCTTTCGATAAAAAAACATGAAGTCAAAACATTAAGTCACGTAGACCTTTTAACTCGGCCATCTGTGGCAATTTTGAGTTCAATAGACTAAACATTTGGAAAGGTGAACTAAATTTTTAGTTACTTAACTAAATTTTACTAAACTGACGTAAATTGACTGAATTTTTCTAAATGAAAATTAGTTGAAAGAAATTTCGTTGGTTCTACAAATAATTCCACGACTCTATTAAATAATAGAGTCATAGTCATTTATATGCTTGAACTAAAATTGAGTTGTTTTAACTAAATCGTTTTTTCTTTATTATGAAAGTTTCGTTTGACCTTAATATGTAGAGTTTCTGATTGTTTTATCCTATTTAAAATTGAAGTAGCTGCTTCTTTTACAACGAAATTTCGATAAACTTTTAAAAATTAAAGTAAATTGTAACTCACTAAATATCTTTTTTAGCCTTCTTTTAGAGACAGTAACTTTTAGCTAGTATAAAATTGAGGAAAATTAGTCAGTAGTCAGTTGGTATAATTTGTATTGATTATTATTTTCAATAATTCCTTTAGACGATTTAGACGTTGATTATATAAAATGAAACTTCGATTTCATAAATTTACAGTAACTGTCAAATGATACAATTTACAAGAACATAAAATAAAATTATAGAGTTCATTGTAATTCAATGTGATAAAATAAAATATAAAAAATACACATACATAAAAAAGAACAGGAGTTCTTTTTTATTTTTGAAAAAAATTCGTGAAAAAATCACTCTCGCTAAATTGAGACATTTTCGTTTGAAAAACATTTTTGTAGATATAATACAAAATTGTAACATTAATATGAGAGTAGAACAAACTTTACATCGTTCTAAGAATTTTATCCAATTTTTTAGAACATAATTAATAGAAAATGTGCGTGGGTGAATGTGCCTAAATATACATAGACACTTCCAGATCTGTTTCTCTTCACAAGATGGGAAGATTTTCCATAATACAAAATCTTCCAAGAACGTTCAATCCACCTAAATCCAGACTGAATAAACTGTCTTCTTGTTCGACTAAAAATGTTTCAGTTTTATCCTAGAAGAGGTTTCAATTTCAAAACATTCTATTTTCAAGTTTCAATTTCATGTTAGGTGAATTTCATTTTACCCATTCCACAAGAAAACGTTATGAATGACTAGAAATACAGATGGAATGATTAAAATTATTTCAGCAAAATAGAAGTTTCCGTCCGAAAAAAATTTCAACCGGCACGATGATTGAAAACACTCTGACATCTTTCGCCGGGCGAAATGTGACGAAGAAAATTGCGAATCGCAGCGCTGACTTAGTTTGCCGGCTTTTCCGCCCAACGCACCAAATTAGAAATTACGGTCCGGAGGGGATCCTGTTAAGTGGTTAATTTCGTCGTTTTGACGGTCGGGAAAAATGAAAAACACGAGTTCCATTCAAAAGTCCATTTCGCCGCGCTTCATCATTTTTCGAAATTGTTTTTCAATCTCGTTCCTCTTTCACTTTCAGCCTCTGCGAACAACAGTCGTACTTCTTTTGCTCGTTTTTTATCGGGATTGTTAATCGGTATTTAGTTGAGGGTATTTTACGTTTTGTCGTGGATATGTGGTACAAGGTGAACCGAGCATTGTGTACGGCATTGCGTTCACCGCGCGCACATGATAAATAATATTAATAATAATAATGATATAAATAAACAGCGATACGGGCGCAGCATTTCGTGTTGTGAATCGCGTTTGGTTTCGTTGGTTGCGAATAAAAACGGCTCCACGAAACCGGGGGAATTGAACGCTCGAACGCTTTTGGTCGTCGGACGCTTTTTCCGCTGCGCCGTTGTCGTTGATTACCGGAACAATTTGGATTTACAACTGAGAAAGTGTGATACCAAAAATGAATTTAAGAAGGCATTGTAAAAAAAGTGGTGGTAACAAAATTTAAGCAACGACATTTTCGTAACCCTTAGAAAGTGAATAAAAATGGGGAAAATAAAGAAAATTTGCAAAATTGGAGACAATTGATTAAAATTGAAAACTTTAAGAAAATGAATTTAAAAGAATAATTCGGAGAAATGTAATAAATATTGAAAAATTTGAGTAAATCAATAAATATTGAAACATCGGAGAAATAAAAATTGAAAAATTGGAGAAAATTAATTATAATTGAAAAATTGGAAAAAATTTAAAAAATTTGAAAAATTGGATAAAATGAATAAAAATTGAAAATTACTAGAAATTGGAAAGTTGGAGAAAATAAATACAAATTAAAAATTAGAAAAAGAGAATAACGAAAAATATAAAATGTAGGTTTTAGTTTTACGGTCGAAACATTTTTTTTTTAATTTCACTGTCGAAAGGCAGATGGAAAGCTTAATTAACCCTCTATGGTCGAAGCTCCGGCCCCCTCCAATCGGCCGATTTTTCGGCATTTCGCGCTCATGTAAGTTATTGGACACGACGTATCGTGCCAAAAAATCTCCGTTTTACACATACAACTTACCAAATTTAAACTAGTGTGCATACCCCCACTCCTCTCACATGTATACGCTTTCGAACGCTTTCGACCATAAAGTGTTAAATATTATAATCTTTCGGATTGGAAAGAATTTATTTATATTTATATTTATATAACTTAGCTAGATTTATATAACTTAACTAGATTTACGAAAAAAAAAGAAATATATAAAATGTGATTGCAGACTTTTTCGAAGTTGAAAAAGTGTGTTAATGTTTAATCTCTTTAACTTAAAAATACTTAATTCATTAAGAACCTATTAGCAAAACAGATTTTATTTGTATTTAAAAAATGTGCATGGATTTTTTGTGCAAATTGTATTCCTTAGAAAACAATGCTCTTCGGACAATGAATTTGAACTTTGTCGAATAGAAGATTCGATTATTCGATTGCGTTTCGAAAATTCTTCTGTTCGCACAATAAACGCTAAAGGCGCTCGAATTCGCAGAAGCGCGAATTGAACCGCCAGAAAGAGACTTCGAGTGACAATATCGACGCGACAGAGACGCCGAAACAAGTGTATTGTACTCGCATCTAGGGTTAAACAGAGTCTCCGTCCGCTCAATGAGTTTATCTACGTTAACTGCCGGCAATGGCTCCCGATCGAGCAATCGCGATCGATCGCGGACAACTCGGTGTCAGCGACGACGCCAAACGCGCCACTCGCAATTTTCGATTACCAAACGAGAACAATCCCATTTTTCGACGGCGAACAATCTGCTGGACTTTTTTTCCGCTTCACGGAAAACGAGTCTGTTTTGCAAAGATAACATTTCTTTTATTGCATTCCTATCGCGATGAAATTACACATTATAAGGACATCCCGCACGGACGTGTCCCGAGAATAGTCTCGGGACATTCTCGGGACGTTCTCGGGACACTCTGGAGACATTCTCGGGACGCGTTAATGGAATGTAAACTCCAGAAAAGTTATGAAAATGATAATTAGATGATAAACAATGGTGAATTAAATGAATTTAGACTATTAAAACAAGGAATGAAACCAGTAACGTGACAAAATGTCAAGTCACAAAAAGCCGTCACTGAACGAATAACCAAGAAATGTCATTCGAAGCATGTCTTCGGAATGTGCAAGAAAATTACGGTAAAACTAATAAACTAAAAAATCATGAATATTTTAGCGTTTTAAAGTCTCTAATAAGCGTACGTTGTTCTATCATTACAAAATCTACCCTTCTCCAAATAATATAGTTTGGTTTCTAATTTTGTAACAAAAAATTCTTTTCCAACGAAAACTCACGAAGCTTGTACTTAAACCCAACCCAATTACATTTATGTCTTCAGTTTTAGTCCTTAGTCTTTAGTTTTATGTATATATTTATATAATGTTTGTAAATAATGTAAATGTTTTTCTTATAGTCCGTAAATAATGTTTGTAAATTTTGTAATCGATTTATAGTCTGTACGGGTTCTTCCCCGGACTGAAAATAAAGATTTATTATTATTATTATTATTATTATTATTATTATTATTATTATTATTATGATCGATCGATCGATCGATCGATCATAATAATAATAATATTCATAATAAATGTTCACATCGAAAAATGGATTTTCATGTCGCCGTGACAATCTGTCATGTCACTTTAAGAAAAATATTATTTTTCACCAAAATCGTGCGAAGTTAATCTTTAAATTTAACCGAATTACATTTAAGACTATGAGGAATACTGTGCCAAAAAAAGTTTTAATATCCTGCTGGTAATTTAGTATGTTGTAGCCCGTTAAATTTCATGAAAGCCAAATTTCAGCTCAATCGAAGGTTATTTAGAGGTCGCGCTTTTCAAAATGTGTTTTTTACACCGATGCCCATTTTTTCAGTACATAAAAATACAATTAATACTACATTTTCGTGCATCGACCGTTGATTACAATTTCATTAAAAAAACTATATATTTAAGATTTTTAAGTGCTTTGGATCCGGTTTGTGCTGATATATTTCGAATACCGGTCGAATTTTAATGACGCATCTGTAACGAAATTTTCTCATTCCACATACAAGCTTAAATTTTTTTTTTTTTATACTCAGCGTGTATAATAACTCGACTTTTTGCGTTTGAATGATAGATAATATATCTAAGAAGGGATTAGTAGTATATTAGACTCCAATTGATCGTTTCCAGAGAGATTTTTGCTAGTTTTTCCAAAGCATCTGAAACAGTGTATTTTGGCTTTATTATTAAATGATAATGATAAAAGCGCTGTATAACTTCATTTTTTGAAAAATGCACACGAACAAAATAAGCGAAATGTGGGTGGGACCAACGACGCTATACTGTTGCCATACATTTACCATACTTTCGCCAGCTTCTCGCTAGCCTTTCGCCATACTTTTGCCAGCTTTTCGCCAGCTTCTCGCCAGCCTTTCATCATACTTTTGCCAGCTTTTCGCCAGCTTCTCGCCAGCCTTTCGCCACACTTTCGCGATGCTGTCAAATGTATGGCAGTAGTATGGCATCCATATGGCGCGAGACTGGCGAAAGTATGACAACAGTATGGCAGCAGTATGACCACAGTACGGCAACAGTATGACAACAGTATGGTAACAGTATGGCGCGAGATTGGCGAAAGTAAGGCAACAGTACGACAATAGTATCGTAGAAGTACGACAAGTGTATGGCAACAGTATGGCTCGCGATCTTGATCCAGTCTTCGAGCCATACAATTGCCATA
>JABFPB010001283.1:0-26387 GCA_022817645.1 Ceratoteleas bidentatus | reverse complement strand
CTTTCATAAATATTTTGTCACACTTTCAGAATTTTTTATTATGTGAACTTTACTTTGAAGTTAGACAGGGATTCAGTAACGAGCATAGTTGTACAACCTACACATTTCTCTGAGTGTACAGGTAGGACAACATATCAAGAGAAACCTACTCATTCAACACATTTAATGGATCGTCAGAACAAAATTTGCGATTTAAGAAACGTGTTGATAATTTGGAAGAAGTAATAAAGAGTGATTTTGCGTATAATACAAAACATATTCGACGTTATCTGTACAAAGACCTCTCGAGGATATTTCGCTCTCCATGTATCTCTGTTACGGACCTTCCCTATGACGGGAATGATAAACTCGCATGGATGAAGGTCTCCTTCCCCGAACGCACGAAAGAGGACTCATTTTTATGGACTTATTCATTATTCAGTATCCGTAGGGCCAATGTCGCTCCGCAAAGTCATAAATTCCGTCGCGTCGACTGTTTAGGGGTTATTTCATTGTGAAAAACGTCAAGTCGTTTTATTATTAATAAAGTTTACAAAGACGTCGGATGAATTATTTAAACTACAATTCCGTGTGAGTTTCAGATTTGGTAAGCCGAAATGCATCGCAATGTCGTTCGAAACTTTCAGGACACGATTTTATCGTCCATTCGATTAGTCCTTAAAGCGCCACATGGGTCTAGTGGATGCGAGCTTTTTCAGTCGATAAATTTGCTTGCATCATTGTTCGCAACTTTTCTAATAATTATCAAGTCGAGTTGTACCTAACGTACTTGTAATTCGATGATCCGTAACTTTTTCACAACAGTTGTGGTTCGAAGTTGCGAAAATTCGGAACTTTGACTTTTTTTAGTGTGACAAATGCGAGGTTAGAATAAACAGTCCCATCTCTGCATGTAACAAATAACCGTTCTCCAATGTGTCAAATACGTCATAAGTCTGCATTTCGTATTACTAATCTCGTCTGCACATACGCAAGATTTACATAAGAAGCCTACGACTTGAAACCGAGCACATGAGAATATACATTCCACCAGATACGTTTTGCAGCAAATACTTCTGATACCCACTTTTGAATAGTTTGAATTATTGGGCAATAAACTAGTTATGCTACCAGTTAACACGGTGTAATCAAGCCCGGCATTAAATCACCTTGGGAATTGTGTGTATTTTCGAGGATGTTCATTTTCGAATAACTAACAATTATTAAGGCGTAACGTTGTTCCATTCAGTTCGCGATTCTAATCTACATGTTGCACGATAACACACTTTGAGATAACAATTTTCGATAAGATTGTCAAACGTGCTATTAATGGCCATAAAATGTCTCTTTAAACAATCAACTTCAGCAATTAGAGTACCAAAATACCGTTTACTTTTCTCCGAAACATCATGCATTGAATCGACAACACCATTTGAGGTTAAGTATTTCTAATACAACTCTTCTCTATCGCAATTATCGACTAAAATTTTACTGCGAACGACGACAGCTGGGAAGCTTCTCCCAATTCTTATCCGACTAAATTATTGTTTGGCACCAAACTCGGCGTATATCTTCGCAGCTGTCGAAACGAAGAAGATGACCCTCAAACCACTGATTAAGGCACGATTACTTGTCGAGTGAATTCGGCATCGTTGCACGAACGATAATTAGAATTCAATTAATAAAGGACGAAAGGAAGGCGTAGCGAATCACGCGAGGCCATTCGCAGCAAGGATACGTAAACGTAAAATTCGTTCGGCCTGATCTGAATATCTGCGTGACATACAATCACGGGCTAAACGTGGAACAAGACGTGCGGCGCAGCAATTTCGCAAGAACGCGAGTTGGCTTTTTGCGTTTCGTTTTGATTAATTCGCGTTACGTAACGATCACCGTTGCAAAATTCGTCCGCTCATGCCGATAACTAATTGGGTCTGTAATTCGTGTTATCGCCGGTATCGTTATCATTACTATCAACGTTGCCATACTCCCGTGATTAATGTCCATTCGACGTTCTGACGAAATCCATCGCACCGGATTAGTGTGTCGTTAGTGTCACCTTATCGAAGGATATTCCCGGAGACATTTTATCATTGTTCATGGTAGCGATTAGTTATTGTTGCGCCCAATTATTTCGGAACTTTCGCGGAGTTTGGTATGCGAGAGTTTGCGGCGTACTTCGATGGTTTATGATTAAAAATGACTTGGTGCAGTTGTGGGGTAACGCTGATGAAATATTCCTCGTTGATTGGAGAATTATTGGGATTTCAAGGAATTTAGTTGCAGAATTTAATTCCGTAATTAGAGAGGAAAATATGGGAAACATGTTTCAGGAAAATTGGAAATCTAAAATTGTCCGTGTCACTGTTTTGCATCGGGTTTTTGTTCTTTGACTTATTATGAGTTATATTACATTCTAGTTAGTTTTGCCCTCAAACAATGTTAATTATTACACTAATTAGAAATGCATTAGCACACCACGACCCCGTCGATTCATGACCCACGAACCATTCCATAGATAACGTCAATTATAATGTGTAATGCAATTTAGACGCCCATACATAGAGTTTAAAAATGCACCGTGCCGTATAAATACATTGATCGGACGTGTTTATACATTTCACATAGAAATACGTCCGCATCTAAGAAAACAATGCGAATTCAAAGTTATAATATATTCTTCCGGGATGTTCTGCTTCGGCCGTACATAGTTTCCACTGCGAATATAGAGTAATTTGTAACACTTGTTTACACGAAGTGTGAATATACAATTATGCGTTTTGCGCATAGCAATTTGTTCAACACATGTCGTACGCTTTACTAACAAATATAGTAATTTGGGTTCAAATAAAACCTGCCAAAGCGAAACGTAGCAGCATTTTTTAAATGATCATCAGAAATCAGTTAAACATATGAATTGAAAATCGGGAATAGTTAAACCAATAACGATGAAACTCTGTTTAGTTAACTGCTAAAATGAGTTAACGAAAAAGTGTAACAGTCGGAATCGCGTAATAAACTTATTTACGAATGAACGATTCGTAAATGCTCCTTCCGTTTTCAGTTATAACTTGGCGTCAATTGCTACAGATCAGTTAAGTGCAGACAAATCATTAACTTTTATTGACTTCAGAAACTGTGTTAACTGCAGCAATTAGTTGCAAATAAATATACAGATATTTAGTATTTATGATATTCTATATTGTTGCACAATCGTAAGTTAGAATAGTTACATAGTTTTTACGTTCTTTCCAACTGCCTTTGAAAGTATAGTTTACATTGCGGCTGCACATAAATAACCTTCTGTTGATATTAATATAAGCTCAATGTTTAGAAGATTAACTGAATAAGTAGCTAATCTTACCAATTAGATTAAATATTAACTAACGTAACTAATCGGCTTGTAAGTTGTACAGAAAAATACGGATTGCTTCTGTCTCCAGCCTAATCCCCTTTACTCTATCCACCCTATTAAAACGCCGCTTATCCCCAGTATTCTAAAAGAATATCATTTGTATCCCCTCATTCCTACCCATCTACACAAAACTCTCAATAATGATTAAACATCTATATTCATTTCAAAAAATGTGCTGTGCTTATAAATGTAAATTAAAAACATTCACCTTTGTCATTCCGACACTTTACGCTAAAACATTCAACCCTCCAAATATTTAATCTTCCACAACAATATCAAGAAAATCTCCCCCACTTCCACATGCTCACAGCTAAAATGAAAAATACTCAAATAACCTCCCTCCTTCACTTCCCTAAATGAAATTACATCGAGCAACTGAAACAACTGCTACGAAGTTCCTCCGTCGAAAATGCTCGCCAACCAATTACATTTCACCCACCTCAAACGACACCCGGAATTATCGAACAATTCCATTAATCCAACAAATCACCCGACTAGCTAATTTCTTTTCTGTCGCCGCGACGAATGTCCGGGCCGAACCGTGTTTGGCGCGGAATAATATAGTTTACGTAACTATGAGCATTTAGTTGGCCGCGCGGGCGTGAATCCCGTCCGTTTAAACGGAGACAGGCTCCGGCAAACGCGTAACCCATTTCGCCGGCGGTGGTTGGCTGGTTGAGCTGGTGAAACTCCGGCTGCCGTTGGGAGTATTGAGCGGGGTGAACGCTCTTGCGCAATGCACGGGCACCGCGATACCGATCGTGGCACTAGCCAAGCCCGTACGTCCGGGTGCGTCCGGGTACGCGACGCGCGCGAGCCCCTACGCTCGTTCGTTTGTCTTACTGGCTCGTTAATGATTCAAGCGCCAGGGCAATACGCTGATTTTCCGCAACGAGGCGCGGGAGGATTCGCGACATTGCGAGTACAAGTCGAGCTTTCATATTGACAAAAATTGTCAATTTCGGGCACCGTCAAACTCTCTAAACTAAACTAAAAATAAGTAAAAAACGGAATCTTATCCAATTAAGTGTAAATTCACTTAAAATAAGTGAGTATTCACTTATTAAGAAGTGCAAATATACTTATTTTTTTAGAGGACGACTTTTCGCTTAAAAAAGGGAATATTCACTTATTGTAATTTAGAGTAATTGATCGATATGAATGTTTTGAGTTGAAAGAACTCGAATTTGGGGAATGGTCGGTAGTTTTTATAGGTGTGAGATTGTTGGGGTAATAATATTATAGGTTTGTGTTGATAAGTAAATAAGTTAGGGGTCGTTGAAGTTAGTTCTCGACTTAACTGGTTAATCTGGTGGCTCAACTGGACGTGCTTTGACGCAAATAGCAATATGTATTTAAGTCAATAAAATTCGCTAGATCCTAGATCTGCTTATGAGCAAAAAAGCTGACTTTGGTTTAAGCTTGAAAAGTCTTTTATTCGTATATTTATTTGCTAAAGAAAATGTAAACGACTTCTACAGTTTCGTAAATGAATTTGGTAGCTGGAATTTACGTTATTTAATTGGAGGATTAGGTTGAATGTGGAATTTTTTGGTGGAATGTAATAAAGAAGGTGGATTGCATTGCAGTACTTTTGCGATTTGTTGGAATAAGCAGTGACGTTTAATAGAGTGGATAAAGTGGAAGAGATTAGTTTGAAGCGAGAGAAATTGTAGTGGAAATCTAAACACTAATTCATCGGATTATTTGGTAAGAGAGAAAATAATAGTTTTAAGTAAAGTTGTCAAATTTGTGGAATATATGCAACATTTATGACATGAAAATTATAATAAAGGCTGTGTTGATATTATTCTTAAGATCTATCTATCTCGTTAAATACTATTTTTTTTAAACAAACGTGAGACCTGAAGTGGAATCACGTTTATATTCAAAGTACTGAATGCTATGTACAAATTAAAGGTAAACAAATATTATACATGACTACATTTTCACAATAGAAGCTCTATACAGTTAAATAAAAGCATTCGAATATTACCAATGTGAGTCTTTATTATATAAACGGGGCAGTTTACGTATACAATTAAAAATATAACCCAAATTATTTTACTGTACAAAAAAGTATCAATTGTAGTGGTGAAAAATATGTGGTTTTAAACTGAAACATACTTTATACATTGAAGCTTTTACACCTTAAACGTACCTGTTTACCCGTTATGAATACACTATAGATCTGTTCGTATTTTATTTTATACCAAATTTTTAAAAAGATAGATAAATTTTGTAAGAGATGGGGCAGTATAAACGGTAATTTGGGAAAACAATGCATATGAATGATGAAGGTATTGTACATTATGGAGAGTAACTTTTACATCAGTATTAAAAAAAAGTATAGAGATTATTTTCAAGGTGTAAAAACTGCGTACCGGTATATCAGATAAATATCAGATATCAGATAAATTTTACTTGCAAAAAAGGAACTTAATTCGATAGGAAGAGAAATTGATCGAATGGTGAATTTAAGTACGATAGAAATGAAATCGATTGAAAATTGAAGTTGATTAACATTGAGGAGTGATGTTGATTTTACTTGAAAACGACAATCTTCAGATTTTCTACTGCTATAACATAAACTAAATATTTATGCTTATCATTACAGGTAAAATTAATCATTTCTTTCGTGATTGTTATTTTGTTCAATGTAGTTGCATTGTACTAAGAAAAACGGGAACAGGAAAATTATTAACTGTAATAAAGTTGTTCAAGCATCTTTCAAAAGACGATTTAGGAAACGTGCTCTATACAAGTGATTAGATAGTTATTAATAAATAATTAAAGTAATCATAAGGGACCATGAAAGTTAACTTTGTAAAACAACAAACCGTTGTATTAATCTACTTATAACGGTATAATTACCATATCGAGCGAAAAATATGTTTATGCATAATAATTTTTTTGCCGCAGAATTCAAACTTATTATTTTAGTTTAATACAAATACGAATGAAGGTTCGCTAATTTGACGAGACGTAATAACTTTTTATCTGTTCTGATTAAAACATTATGTTTACATTATTACATACAATATGTAATACAAACATATAATATTTTTAAGAGACATTAATGAAATCGCTTTTGCCTTCCTTTGCTCACCATCGACCAATCATTTTCATTTATATAAAGCAGCTTAATAACTCGACATTTAGTACGTCGATATTCCAATACCAATATTTATGTAACCATATATTCAAAGTAACGTTAAACTCCATCAAACATGTATTCTGTATTACCTGAAACTGCCTAGTAATTATACCATTTGCAATTTTATTTAATTCAGAGACGTTGTCTGTTTGCACAGACTTTAACGTCATTATCAGGCTTGGAAAGAACAAGTTAATATCAAATTAATGGACAGCTTGATACAAAATAGATACCTTTCTTTCTCACCAAATATTCACCGACGAGCAATAAATATAGAATTGAAATAATAAAAAGTACACGAGCTTTTACTTTACCATCCTATAAACTGTATCGAGTATAATTTCTGTCACCCGATAATTGAGTAAAATACGTTTCGCCCAATATTTAGTTATTTCCACGCCAACGTAACAAATCTACACTATTAAACATTGCGAACCGCCGGTAACTCGACATAATATTAACCAAACACAGCTCAGTATCTGCGAATTTATTTTACGTATGCGCCCGAATAAACTTGCATTTAACGACTTTTTTATAGTGACGCATTGCGCTGCATTTCCTTTTCGCGTTTCCAACCGATTATTTATCTTAATGTATTACAATTTTTGCGGCAAATTTATTTCGTTCCGTTGTTTGCTAGCAAAGCCCGCCGACAAATTCCGGCTGTGCTTTTGATGTGCCGTAAAATAACCGGCTGGGCCGCCCAGGCAAACTTTTCACTCGCAACTCGAGGGTATATTTTGTCGCGCGGGTTTAATTTAATTATATCCGCGGCTATGCGAAGAGTTTAATGAAATTCACTCGCAGAATTCGTTCGGCGCGCATCACTTGAAACAACTATTCATTTCGTGGAACAATGAATAACGCCGGCGCGTTCCAAGACAAGACAAACGTGGACTAACAAGTCACGCTCACAATTGGGCGAATTACTACTGAAACGCTGCGATACTTGTCTCTCAATAACATCGCTTTACCAAAATTGCAGGAAAATTATGGAAGGCGCGCCTGCAGTTACATTTTTGGAATATACGGAATAACTTTGATCGTTAAAGTGAAGAAGATAATAGGATAACGAAGAATGTAACGTTGAATGAAGAATGTACATTTTCAGCAATTAAACTGAAGGGTAAGGTAAGCGATTTTTAAGGAATTTATTAGGAAATGTATCTCAAGTTTGAGGTCACAAGCAATTTTTACGTGGAATACTTTTTATAAACATTGTTGTGATTAAATTGTATGTTAAAAGAGATTTTTAGAAAAGTACTTTATTCGTAAATAGTATTAAAATATTGTTTTGTTAAAAACAAATGAAAGGCATGAGCTCAAACTGTGTTTTAAATTATTAATATTCAGTTGGTATATTCCCTGACAGGGATAGTAACAATTACCATTCAGACAGTAATTATCCACATTCAAATGGTAAACCATAGCATTTATGAACAACTTACTATTACCGTTCAAATCGTAATAATCACGAACCGAACGAACAAAAAATGTTTGCTAACAAAATTTACTATCCAATCATTTTTATTACGTACTTTTTCCCATTCTCCAGCGCAAAATCGCGAAATTATACAATTTTCCAACATCGCTTCCCGGACTCGCCGAATCGTCTACCTTTTTGCGAACTTCAGCCTCCCGGAGCAGCTGATAAATCCACAACGAAGCCGTCGCAGTGCTCAGACCCACGAGATCTGAATTATGGCCGAGCTCGTTCGCTGAAATCGCGAGCGCGCTGTTGCTTAACTTGGCAAATCGCCGAGGGCCTGCGAAATTCGCAAATACCCGATTCGCGTGTTTGCCCGCTCAAATCCACGTCGAACGAGCGATGCGCAGTCTCGGTTGCCGTGGAGCGAGCGATTGTTCCGATCCAGAAGGAAGTCGGTCTCGTCCCCCAGGAGCCGACCTTTGCGCCCGGCCGACGAACGGTTTCACGAAACGAACGCGATTAATATTGCTTTATTGATGTAATTAGAGCGATCGGCAATGGCTCGCTCGTGTTCCACTTAGCAGAAGACACGTTATTTCTAGACCATGGACTCTTTTCCACGATGTTGATTGATTAACAGCGCGTCGCTTTGTTTAATTTGCAAGCCGGCTTCTTTTTCTAGCCAGGCCTTTAAAATGGCACTGAACGTATGCACCCAGTTAATGAGATTAATGGCAATGTATCGTGCCGGCATTGTCATTGATCACTGAGACTCGTGCTTTTGTTTACTTCTTTGAAGTGAGAGACGATTAATTGCTATTACTAGCCCAATACGATGAGTGCGACGGCAAATTGTATGGTAATTTGACCGATGGCGATTGTTAGATCAGCGGTATGGTATCGTGGGAATTTTGCTTCAGAGAACCCGAAAATTGTTTGGAGCGAAGGAGTATACGCTTAAAACATATTTGAATTGAATCGTATTGAATTGACACACTATTATGTGATATTAAAAGCTAACTCTTCTCGTCGAAGTTTTATTTAGATATAAATGTTATTTTGAAAAAATGTTCACAGATTTTTTTGAAGAACATTCGGGGTTAAACATTCAAAATTGTATCATTACATTCAATTATATAATAACTGAAACTACTAATTTCAGCTATCTTTCAAACATAACTTTTAATACTGCATTGTTTAATATTATAATGTTTGGTTTGCATTATATAATGAATCGTACAATATACAATGAAAGAAACATTAATTTTAAATATACTTTGAATTGTTTAACCCCACATTTAATCAATTATTCCTCACGCTCTTCCCTGTTCTTTTTTTGTAAATGTTTCAATGTCTCACACTTAAGAATTCTTCCCTACGAATCAGGAAATAATTACATCTCAATCTCCAATGAAACTCGGAAGACTTCGCCGTAACAGTTCCTGTTTGCAAGAAGTAAACTTTTCTCGACTTAATAAATAATAAACGCACAACAATTCCATCTCAAAATTGAGTAATTGCAAAAAATAAACTGAATTACAGCTCTTCAATAAATTTAACATATTTGCTCCTCTAAAAAACGGTATTGCTTCCCACTTTGAAGTTCAACTTTTCGCACTCACCCCTCGGTAACTATCATTCCTGCAAAATGATAATCAAGCGAGCATTCATTTAATATTCCACCCACCTTGCGACAATCATTAATTGCTATAATTACCCGACGCAGCGAAAAATCGCGGAAAGCGCGCCGCGAGGGCGCATCTATCGATGAGAAAACGGTCAATAATGCAGCGCGTCGTTTCGCACTGCTTAATATCGCACACAAACGCACCGGCTCTTCGTTTGGTTCGCTGGCGAATTTCGCTCAAGGGTTTCGCGACGTTTTCGACGCCATTTTCCGGCGAAACGAGCTCCCCTCGTTGTTTCATAACATGCCAAGATCATTCAATTACGATCTATCGCCAGTGATGCCGTAATGAGCGTCGACTTGATTAATGATGTCGATGCGAAATGTACATTAGTATGTTGAGGTCAGTTATACTGATACCTGTAATCAATATCGCGAAAACATGATTTACAAGTGCAAAACAGCAATTCTTTTTCCAAAAGACCTACACGAATAATTTAATTGTTTTATTAACATTTCTTACAATTAGAGTAAATCAGATTTTTGGCGTTTTTGACCTCTTTAAAAAATATAATTGTTTTAATGTTCAACACATTTTTGAAAAACTCATTTTTAAAATGAGTTTTAACGAAATTTGAAAAAATGTCTTTGAAGATTTTGTTCAAAGTTAACATGATTCTTTACAATTACTCAGTATAACAGTAATTTTAACGAAGTTTTTCAATTATTTATTTTTTATTTATTTTATTAGTTTACCATGATACGTTTCCTAAAAATCATTTTTCTTAACCTATACGAAGACAAAACTGCTAAGCATCGCCTGTTTCTGCATCAAGAAAAACGAGCAGTTTTCGAAACATTCGAACTGTTGATTTCTGGATGATCACTCATTTCCATGATCAATCATTATTTCCATTATACGGGAATGCAAATGAAAAAGTCCCTGACGGCGACAAAGTGAGGATTGAAATGGGAATTGACGCCGGTGCTCCAGATTCATTGTTACATACTCGCAAATGACCGATGAACACTCGTTTGCATAAGGTCAATTACGCAAACCACGACAACATTCGCCGAGCGAATTTGGAAATCCTAATTCACTTATGGCGCTTTCGATTTACGGAATAACGAAGACCTTCGCGCAGTTCCACATTATAGTTTCGATTATGGCTGCTCGTGCAGTAGAATTGTGATGCATAGGTAATTTTGTTTTATTCCTACTGAAGGGTTTGATAACAGTTACGTAAGGTTATTATAACCTTTGATTTATCTTCTTGCAAGATAGTAACATTTTCATATTGGAGTAAATAATTTAATATTCAAATAAAAAAATAATAAAATGAGTGATGTTTCGACCAGTGATACATCTTTTTTTGTAAACCCACCTGGACAAAATTAGTAAGTTTAATATTAATTAGTTACAGATTTTTTAAATTTATTTAGTTTTTGTTTATACATTCGCGACGGACTATGTGATGTTTTAAACACGTAAAATTGCACAGACATTTCTTTTTAAAATTGCTGATGTAAGTATCTTAAAATGCACCCTCTTTTCACGATGCACAATCACTTCAAAGTGAATTTAATTGGTATTTTCACATTAAAGACTCCCATACATCATTTACTATGTTAATGATAAAATATTTACTTAATTTCGGTAGTTTCTTTTTCTATTATTAATGTTCTCAAAATAACCTTGTTTGCATTACATCAATATAAATTCTCGGTTGAAATAGCGGGCAAATCGATACTTATTTCGACACAATGAGCTTCGAATCTGAATTTCAATTTCAATTTCATTTTGAAGAATGAAATTGAATTTCCAAATAATGGTCCATTTAATATAAATTTCCACATCCCTCTAGAGGATTTAACTGATATATAATAAAAATATACAATTTAATTTGATTGAGTCGATGCTATTAATCCAAAAATCATGTTCGCTCCTATCTGGGAGATCCTTATTACTGTGTCTCTTTGCCAAGAATATTATATTTCTAAGAACTTACCAAGATATTCTCTCTAAAGTCTCTTCCACATTGGCGATATTGTCTAAAAAAAATCACTTGTTCTCGAAGTGATTCTTCCACTTATCGGTACATCCACCTAAATATCTCAACAATTCTACAACGTCCCTCGAACCTTGGTCGCTCTCGCTAGAAAAACGCGCAAATAACAAGCTACCTTGCAGTCACGAGCGACCCATCCGGCGAACCATCGCGCATAATGCCGTTCGGCCGTTCCGCGGACGTATTTCGCGAGACGAGGAACCAGGTTAACGGAATGCCGTTAGCTTGATTGCACAATAGATTAATCATCGTCGCCGCGCATCGGCGTAGACTGGGGCGCGCAACCAGAGAAGATCAAAGCAGGGGAACCTTTAAAGAATGCAGAGATTGTCCCGGGCGAGGTCGTTCGACTTTTACTGCACAACCTGTCACTGCGCCGTGTTCCTATTGCCATTTAATTTCAATGAAAACGCCCCGTCAAGCTCAATTCGCCGATCAAACAAAGAATGCACGCTTTCAACGAAAGGAACGCTGCACTGCGAGAAATAGTCGATATCGTGCTGCAACAATTGGTGCTGGATTAGAATAGGTAGAGTACTGCTGAGAAATCGGTAATTTGGAGTGTATTTGTTAAAAGCTACACTTTGAAAATACTAATTGGTATTTTTGAAATGAATTAATGGTTAAATATGAACAGATATGTAGTGTAGGAAATGTTGCCACAATTTTGGTAAATGTATTCAAATACACAAAGTTTGGTCGAATTAACCTCAATCTGTTTATTACATGACTATATATACTATAGTAAATGAAGCAAGTCAGATTCTCTCCGTGAATCTTTATAGAAGAGTCCAAAGAGCCACATTCAAAAACGTTTGGATTAAGTCTGAATCATAACCCAGACATAATCCTTGCAAAACACCAAAACCCAGCCTCTTTCCAGCCTTAATGGCCTAAGACCATCTGCTAAATCTTCGTCTGCCTTTCTCCCCCTATCAAATCTTCCAATTCAAACCCAAACTAGCTTCCCAGCCGAAATTAGCATCGAGCGACAAAACCTTCCACTGGTCCCAAATCAGACATTCCTCGCAAGTCCCACAGAATTCGCCACGGGTCAGGCAGTCGTTTCTACCATCGCCGGCCCCAACAAACCATTTCTCCGCTTCGAAATGGCGCGAAATCGTCGTATCGACGGGTTGCGAAAAAGTCAAGATGTTTTGCGATTGCGTCACACGGTTGCTCGTCTAATGACGCAATTAAGTGCCGCCGGGCATTGCGAAACAAAAGAAGAAATTGGACGCGGCGTAACTGACGCGGAACGGCGTTTTCGACGTGGAAATGCCGGGGTTTTCGTCGGACGGGCCCCCGGGAATTTCTCTCTCACGCAAATCCCGCCGGAGATTGTCTCCGCGTTGTTCGCCGTTGACGCTCAGTTGTGAAACGTAGAGTTTGCGCCACTTTCACTATCGCAGCCAAGTTTCATAACTGTTATTATCGAGGACATACGTAGGCCGCGAAACAGAGACGCGTCTGCTGCTCTCGACGCTCGCGACACCCTGCGTCCATTGTGAGCGACTTTGTCCTGCCGCTTTTGGAACAAAGGACGCGGTGGGAAGGTGCAGATTTTGGCCCGCGATTCTTCTGAAGGCTTGGGAAGTGTTGTTGTAATTTTCAGCCGAGCGGATGTTTGCCGAGGATGCATTTCAGGTGTCGCTAGAGCAAAAGTTCGATTGAGTCAGTCCAATGAGAATCAGATGGGATTCTAGCGATTTTACGTGAAGGGAGTTTGAGATGGATTTCGCGCAGAATGGATTATGTGAACGTTCAATAGTCTCGTTGGAAATTGCATATTGGGAGTGGTTCTGCAGATACAGAGGAGTAAACAATTCGTAAAACTAGCTGAGCGAACATTTTCCAGGTGAACGTTTGAGAAATTTATTGAAGTCTTTACAGGTGAAGTCAATACTGAAATTTTTATTCGAGATATCGAAAGGTGCGAATTAAGTATTAAAGGGTTATCGAAACGACGTCACCTTTAAGGTAAAAAATCATTTTTCAAAACCATGGCAATTTTAGGTAAAAAGTGTTTTTGCGAGGATTTCTTTATTTCATACAAAAATAAAGGTTGTATTACATCAGCTTCTATATGTCGTACTGACTTCTGATCCAGACATTGTAATTGCTGCCGAGCTCTGCCACCGTTCTATGGCATTCAAAAATCAGCTAATAACATTGGCACAAAAATATTCCGGTCTCTAGAAATTATCTCCGGAAACTCTGTCTCGAGTTTTTATGACAGTAGACATACGATTCGTCATAATAAAAGTGGTTGAACAGTGAATTAAGTCCCAAATAATAACTCGATAAACGACTTTCGTCAAAAAAAGACATCTGCCTTTGTGTCAAAGCGTCGAATAAAAATTCAGGGTTAATCTAGGATTATTAACGCGTCGTTTCCTTGAGAGCACCTTAGATGGGGCAACCGTGCGACTGCCTGTACGTCTAAGCACATAATTCGTGCGGAGACACGTTCAGCGCTCAATGCGACTGCAAAACAATTAGCCCGTCAAGGCGAGTGCGCATTCGTCGCGCTATTCATTAATCTTTATTTGATATGCAGATTTTGACATTTATGTTTATTTACGAAAACGATTATCGTCCACGGTCGCTCGCCACGAGTTTTTGGACGTCACTCATTTTACGTAATTTGCAACGAACGTTACCAAAATTCATTACAATTACTTTTTCCATTATCTACACCCCATTTCATTTCCAGTCAAAAGTAATAATTCTGAAATTCACTGGTATTCAGTTTAACTTTACTGTGAATATAGTTCACTTTAGGAAATTTATTTTTGCATTTACATAAATAGCCACCATCAAAATTTGATCGAACCTTGCGACTTCTATATTTGTATTAATTTTACTAATCACTAACATTGAATATCTCAAGATCAAGACGGGGTTGATGAAAATTGGTCCACATGAAACGACCTCCGGAACAGTGTTAGTTAAATGTTATCGAATTTCTCTCGTCAGATTCATCTTGAAGGGCTTTGCCGGATTGGCAGCTGGACGTCGAAATTCGGATCTCGCCAGCGACTGGCTGAGACGGTTGGTCGGAAAGTCACGGCGCATCTCCGGCGTCAAATAAAATGACGCTTCGGTTGTGCCGTCGGCCCCTTCCGGATTGCATAAACCACCCACCGCGTCGCCCCGCCACCTTTCTCTCGCACAGCGTTTCGCTCCCCTGATATCCGAGAGTTATTTATGCGGTGCCCGTGCTTGCGCGCCAAGTAGAGAAACTCTAGCTCACCCTGGCATATTAAGTAACCAGCGTACCCCACGTTTGGTTCGGTACCCTTGCGAAAGGGGCGAAATTATCACACAAATAAATGTTCAGGGTCTGCGATCGGTATTAAAAAGATTGTTTCGGCAAACGTGCATGGAAAGTGTTGTAACGGTGAACGAAAAGAATTGGTTTTGTCGGGTTAATGCGACGGTTTGATTTGTTAGTGAAATCAGGTTACATTAAAGTGGTATGCGTAAAGACATACGGTAATGGGATTCGATTTTGAAATAATGAAGTTTAACACAAGTCAAAAAGGGGAAAAATGAGATTACTTTTTGGCGAGATTTAAGCGGTTGCTTGGTTGGCAGAAAGGACTAATGTTGGTTTTAAATTAATTATGATTCACGTTATTAATTAATAATTAATAAATAAATGATGAAAAGATTTGGGATGAAACTGCTTTAAAGAGGGGAAAGAGTAAATTTGGCGTAAAATAAAAGTTTAGTTTTAAGAGGCTTTGGTTCTTTAAAAGAATTATATTGCGTTGGTTTTAAACATTGTTAGGGCCCCAAATTTATCCGCGTTAAATTGTATGCAGAACATTTAAAGTGTATTATTTTAAAATATTGTGATCAACTTTAATCTGAAACGCTTGTTGTGTCATTTGTATCACGGTAATTTGTTGAAATTATTTCATCTTCATTTTAGATAATGGCGCTATACTATATTTTTACTTATGGAAAGCAATCGCTATATCTGAAACATTTTGTGTGTATAATATTTTAATTTAATATATCTTTCACATAGATATACAACTGCCAACACATTTTTCGTGCCGTATCTATCCTTGGATGCCGAAAAACGAATATGATGTTCCAGCAACGAATTAAAATACGCGAATGTCGATTTTAATCGGTCGACTCGAATTATTAATGGGTTTTGTTGAATGAGACTTTCGAGGTTCTGAATTACTCGCCTAACTACATTGCACACTTCAAGTGGTTATTGCAAGGGACAGGTCCAAAAGTTGATTCAAACTCGTTGTAATGTTTTATTAGCGTTCTGAATAATTCTCGCGTCCATTTTAACTCAATTACTCAATTCATCCAATTTCCCTCCAAAGTTATTACATTGCAACTTCTCGTTTAAAAACCAGTCTCACAACATATTTTTTTGACGGCCACCAGAATTAAATTTTAGGACGCTTATTATCCTCCACATTTCATGCATTGAAAAAACATGATATCGTTAAATTGTTATTAGTTAAAAAAGCAAAAATATAATATCACAAATCGTTTGAGATTGCATCCTACAATACGATCCTTCACACTTCATCAGATTATACTTTGTAGGTTAAATCAGGTTGAAACAGCAGTTCAGTTTATGGTTTGTCAATCAATTATTATTTCTGTCGAAACATTTAATCAAACTTGAGTGAAACGCTGATAGAACATCTATCAAAAAAGTTCCGATCTTATTTTACGAATGAAATTCGATGCCACGTCGTAGGGTGAAATCCTCATAACACTGATGAGGGGTTACAATATCGTTGCTCTGTGTACTTCGCAGACAATTTCGCTCGCCCCAAATTCGTTTCTCAATACCACATTCCCGTAAAAAAATTGCCCTATTTGAATCTTCGCATCTCATCCATCAACACCCCAAAAGCGGTAAAATAACAATACAGCTAGAAACGCGGCGCGAAATCGGCGCCTTTCGCTTCCTACCGAAGATCTGATCTATCCGCTAATCGCAGCCCGAGCCCATAATATTACGGTCTCGCGGCAGGATCCGAACCGATGTGTCGGTAAATCGCACGTACGCTGTTGCGCAAACGGTTGCCATGGCGAGCGCCGAAAGAAAAGGGTCACCTCGACTTTCTAATTTTCCCGAGATTTCAGCGCAGATTTCAGGCCGCATTGGATTCGCGGGCATTTGATTTGTATAATTTATGAATCGGGGCTCGCAGACATATCCAGCCATTGTTTTAAACGTCCGAACAATTCGTTTTACATCCGCGACGAGATCGACCGCGCTAACGGCTCTGCGACCTCCATTTGGGCAGAAGCGGAAATGAGACGCGTCTATATGCAAATACACTCGAAACGCCGCAGAGCTTTGTAATGCCCGTAATCTCGCGGACGCGCGTACGTATGTGCATATAAATATGCCGGTAAATATTTTTTACCGGACGAGGCGAGAAATTATGCTTCGACTTTCTTTCTTGTTGGGTTTTCGAATTTTTTGAGTGGGTAATGTTGAAGAAAAATAGGTTGAGGCATTGATTTTAAAAATGCGATTGATTGCAAATTGGCAACAGTAATACTTTTGTTTGCTTTCTATTATTCTCATTAATTTTTTTATTGTTTATTGGTTTGTCTTTATTAGTTAATTGTTCGTTTATTATATTAGATTGTAAGCAAATTATGTATCAATATGGATATTAATAACGTTTAAAAAAAGTTATTTTTATTATTTCAAAATAACTACTGCTTATTTCTTAAGTTCAGTGAAAAAACTTTTTGATTACAAATAAAATTACTATTTGACCTCCGTCGATACAATTTTTCATATCATTTTCGTATTTTGCTCACTAGTATTCCTGCAGAATTTTGTAATTTAATTTGTTTGAAAAACTAATTAGTAATGTAACCTCAAAGAGGAAAGTATTCGAAATGCAAATTGGATTTCACAGTAAACTATCTGGTGTTTATTAGAATTATTTGACAAACAGGTACATTGTCCAGTTACATCCTTTTTGCAAAACTGAATGTTTAGACAGCTCGAATAAACAATCAGATAGACGTGAATAAATGTCGAGAATAAATCAATTTATTTATGGCGTGTGACAATCGAATTTAGACAAGTGAATAATCTTCCTCGCGAACTAACGCATCATGTCACTCGCCGGATTTTACGATAAAGAGTATCGCGTTGTTGTCAGCGTCACTTGCGTTTCGAAGCATCGAAACATAGGCAATTCAGTAATGACCTGAATCGCGGCATAAATTGGTGCCTTTTCAATTGGTGACAATGATAGCAGGAAAAAGCTGACATTGCAGCGACGTTTTCGTCAAACCTGGCATGTGGCCCAAGTGCCTCCGAAAATTTGCAAGACATCGTTCAAATTAGTTCTTCTATAGATTAACTGGTAATACACGAGAAAATATATGAGATCCAGTTTGCCTTTCGAAAACTTTCCTCTTTGCAATTTTGTTATCTGAAAACGACAGTTATAGAAATAATATTCTAAATATAGTTCAAGTGGAAATTAAATAATTAAAGTAGGTATAATTAATTGAAATTAATTAAATGAGTGATTAATTATCGTAAATGATATTAATTGATTAGATAGTGAATAAACATATTCACAGTGAAGTATCTAAACGATAATGCATTATTCAGTATTTAGCTTAATTAAGTACAATTGTGATCGAGCTTACCAAAGTTTATCAACTGTGTATCATACAACATTTTTTCATTTTGCTGTATCTTGATGAAAAAAAACCTGACCTGTGAATTTAATACAAACCTGACCTTCCATACATGAACAAATCTGATATGAAAACGTAGACGTTTATGATTTATTTAGATAAGATGTAAGTTGAGAACTTATTTTAAAAAACCCAAATTAATTTGTAGGAAACATTTCCTTATTCGTAATTCATGCATTATTTTGGAACGAATAAATTACAACTAAATTATAAATTGTCAAACTAAATATGATAAGTACAATATGTTGCCTCGTTATAATTGTGTGAATGGTGAATGCAAATAAATTGGCTACATTTTTAGGAAGTGTTTTATAATGCTCCATCTTGTTTATTGCACTCTTGATTATTACAATTATTACATCAGAATAAGTTACCGTCTATAATAATGTTCAAAATATTCGTTTAGAAATCATTTTCGTTTAGAAAATATTTTCCATTTTTCTCATAATTTTCTTCAGTCTAAATTATTACATTCATTTAACTTTTTGTGTTTGTCAATTATCTAATGTTTCAATGAGTATTGCTTAATTCAAAAGCTACAGTAAATTGAATTAATTAATCACACCCGACATTTTTATAAAAAATTAACCAAAAGATACTGAGAATACCATTTAGTTATACTAATATTATGATTTTTAAAATAAAAACCAACTATTTTAAAATCGAAGATAAATGTGTTTTAAAATAAAACACTTGTTTGTACCCTGTTGTCTCGACTAAGCTTTCCTTAAACATAAATAACTGCTACAAGTACATATTTGTTTTTACCCTATTTC
Organism: Ceratoteleas bidentatus; assembly: GCA_022817645.1. Classification (NCBI taxonomy): domain Eukaryota; kingdom Metazoa; phylum Arthropoda; class Insecta; order Hymenoptera; family Scelionidae; genus Ceratoteleas; species Ceratoteleas bidentatus. The sequence goes on along the minus strand of JABFPB010001283.1, from coordinate 7,209 downwards.
GCACCACGTTCACCCAAATTCCCCCCAAAAAACCGTGAAAGCGGCCAAATCAGCTCTGTCAATACTTTCTTCAAACCGATCGAGTGGCATGACGCATTCGCCCCGCCGCCCGCCTCGTCTTAATTACTTCTTTGTGACCCCTCGGCTGAAAAATTCCAACGTCGCGTCTCGCCGCAAAAACGTAGATACGTCGTACACGATTCGCGCTCTCTGTACGGTCGTGCATGCATTACTCCGCTTATCACACATTTATCGCCCGAGATAAAGCCCGTCCCGCCCCTCCCCCTCCCGCTCAAGATTTCAATGCCATCGCACAGTTGACATTTTCAAGGAACGGCTCGCTCGCGTGTAAACGATTTCAATAGCACATTTCGCGAGTGTACGTGCGCACTCGTGTTGCGATCCAATTTATTCCGTGGAGTACCACCGACGAAGAGGGAGAGAGAGAGAGGGAATGAGAGAGAGATAGCGATAGCGAAGAAGAGAAAGAGAGCGAGAAACAGCGAAGCTTCCGAGTTGAGAAAATGCTTTCAAAGTAAAGCTCTTTGTCAGTGACTCATTTTACTGCGAAGTCGCGCAGGTTTGGAGAAAGTTGTTAATCATATTTGTTGAAAAGCGGCGAAGTGTTCGCTGATAAGATAAACCCATGCGAACGTCGTTCCTTTGTTGACGATGAATTTTGACGTGCGAAACCGGTGACTTGCGGTTAATCGTTATTGTGCTTTTATTAGTCTTGTGGAGTGCGAGATGCCTAGCGAGATGTGAAGCGGAATTTAAAAATACATTGACGAACGTTGCGGCGGTGGAAGCCTACCGTAATTTGGGCGATATTGGCATACCTTTATGAATGGCTTGAAATGTTCAAGGCTGAAAGACTTCGAGTGCCCTAATTTGCGAGAGAATATCTGGGGTTTCGGAGCAGAAACAGATTTGAATTTGTAGTAAAATTTGTATAATTGAAGAGAAACGGAAGTCTGAATTGAAGTCGACGAAAGCCACATTACTAGGACTACAAAGCATTCAGAGTGATTTTTGCTAAATTGATATAGAATTCGACATGAAAACCACCAAAGTTGAAAGATTTTAGTTTTATACAAATTAAAATGCATTGTGTTTATATGTCTAATTTTTAGGTGCTCTAATGAACTATGTCGAAGCTCAAAAAAATACAAAAATATAAAATTGCTAACTAAATAGCGTCCCTCAATTCTGTAAATGTATGTTTTCGAAAATAATTCGCACTGCGATGAAAAAGGTACAAACTGCATTTACATTGTACAATATTAGACCCATAAATTTAATTTACACTGTGACTTCAGCAGTAACTTGATAAATCAAATGAGTAAGTTATTAATTCGATCAGTATAGAATCATGAATGCGAAGTGCTGATTCAAAATGTATGAAAAGTGGCGCGCTTTCCATGCACAATGTATATTGCTACTGTGACGTTTGGCCTGACGTCGTAGGAATACACGTGCGCCGTCGTTCCGGTTTTTATGTTTTCTCATATTCTCTGATACAGATAGTGTCACAGTAAATAACATGAATATTTAATCAATAGAATACAATAAGAATATGTTGTCTTTTAAGAATGCCTGAGAATTAACCTATAGCTATATGCGTTATTGTACGATACATTGATAACCTCAAAAGAGGTGGATAAAAGCACATTTTGTTTCAGAATAAAGTACCGATGGAAACTTATAAGCATCGTTTATGTATTGTTTCATACACTCTGTTTTTGTGAGTAATAAATAATACTGAATAAGCATTGTTTGTCTTTTATTTCTACCGTCGATGACTTTTTAACGATGCATCATAAAATGTGTAAACTAACTCGTCAGATTTGCATTGTCCTGTATACAGAGAATGGGAAACTACACACTATGTTGTGCTTATATTACTTCACATTCGAAATGAAACTTTGACTTCAAAAACGTATCGCAAATTCCTTGTTCTGTACAACCAGAATTAATTACATTTTACTAATTCATTTTCTCAGTGAACCAATACTAGAATTGCAACAAAAAGTCGTTTCGATGCATAAGTTGAAACTTCTATCATCCAACCTCAAATTGGTCCAGTGCCTGGCCAGTTTCTAGCCAATTTTGTCTAGACTAGTCAAATTTTTACTTGGGCGAGTTTTAAGCGATGAAGTACATATCAGCGTCACAGCTCGGGGACAAGACGACAGAACTACGAATCTAGAGACACGGGTTCGATTCCCGGTATCAGCGAAGCAGTTTTTCACGAGTTAAAAAGACATGTTCATTAATACAAAGAATAAGAATTAGTTTAAAATCAAAATCCGATTGTCGGAAAGTCATAACGTGTCGACGATCGCTCCGAATTGCTGTTCCGTTACTTCGTTCACCATGGCGAGTAACAGCTGCATTTTCTGCCTAGTACTTTTGATGGCTAACAGTACAAAAACGGTCCTGAGAGCGGACTTAGTCCACCCTACGGACGTCCATGCAGGGGAAAAATGTTTTGTGCTCTATGAGGGTAATGAATCCTATGAAGGGATAAAAGGTCACATTTGGAGATGATAAGAACGAGTTGGAAAAAATCGTAGTCGGCATAAACGCAAAAATCATGTGTGTTAAAAAGAAGGACACGAATGTAGAACTTAAAATACGAAAAATCTACAAACACTCGGAATTTTGTAACAGAACATTTCTCTCCCCGTATAATCCCCCTTTTCCTTCGCCTTTTCTCTGTTGGCTTACCCAACCAACCACGATCCGACACGTCTCTCATTCCTTTGTTCGATCAGCCAAATTTTATTAATAACCGGCTTTGATAAGAGCCTTGACGCCGCGGCAACAAAGTATCGCGCGCTATCGCGGCGCGAAAAAAAGGAATTCGTTCAATCAATTCGCAACGTGCCACGCCGCAGTCGACATTTCATTAGAATAGTCGAACGGTAAGAGGCGAGTATAATTTGGTCACGCTCCAGAATTCAAGTAGGTAGCGCGCGGGGATTATACGCCGCGGCGTATCTGTGTATTAGTGTACGTGCCGATTTCATAAGCAAAGGGCGTATGAGTAATGCACGGCTCCCGGCCGGGCTAATCTTCAAAGCATGAAGCTCGGTAAACTTGAAAACTGTAATTTTCGGCTGACTGTGGCGACGCGCTGCCGAGACGGGGAGCGACGTCTAGTTCTCGGGCTTAATGCTCAGAAACGCGTCATTACAAGGAGATCATAAGCCATCGTCGGGAGAATTCACGCGAATTCGCGGAATCACGTCTTCGTTACGTAAACGCCACTTTGCATGCCAAATGTGACGAATGGCGGCCTCGAGAGCGAACGTTTTTTATTGTTTTCTGCCGAATTATTTGCAGCGCGGCAAATTATGAGGTATTATGAGCCGACTTTTAGGGGGTAGAGAGGGTGGCTTCCGACGAGAATCCTCGAGGCGATAGTCGGATGGATAATTTGGTAGAAGCGAATTAATTTTTTTAGGCTGGAGAAGAAAATTGTTTATTTGCTGTTATATATGTCATTGGTTTATGAAGATATTGTATTTGGGTCGAATAGGGGTATAATTATCTAAAATGAAAAATGTTAGATATAGATAAAGATGTAGTTACTATAGGTCTATGGTACAAACCATTAAAAAAATATTCTATGAAAAATTATTAGAATTCCAGTAAATTTTATATCATATAGGAGTCGCAACGTATCGTATCCCATTTGGACAAATTTTTTATATCTTTAAAGGAGACATTACTACAAGGTACAATAAATTTTACTATATCATCTGGGAAAAATTCTTCGAAGTCACACTAATATTGTTCAGATGGGAAAGAATACGTCGCGACTTCTAAATGATATGGTAAAATGTACTCAAACCTTTTTCTCAGTGTACAACGCTATTTCCGAAATGAAAAATCCTTTGAGTCCTTCCCAATGATGTATATTTATTTTATGCTGCCAGATTAGATTTTAACCTTATGAATAACCAGCGAAATAATTAGCTAATAAACTAAACAAATTTTGCATGATTCCGCATCCTAAAACATGGAGGTGTTATCGTATTTTAGACTGAGTATCCTTATTTATGAAGGGGTTTACTTACATTCAATAATTATTTTAAATCTCTATTTTAAAACTCTTATGCATATTGAATCTATTTATTGAATTAATCATTATTGCAGGATTCATTACTGCTGGATGTAATAGTGACTTCGCATGGTGTAGACATTAGAGAATATTATAAAGATTGGATTTCATTTTTCACTGATCAAAAATCAGCGTTGGAAGTGAAATAGAAGTTAACAATGTGGGTTTGGTAAGGAAAATATGGAAATAGACTCGATGCATTATTTAATGTGAGAATTAATCGACTGACGTAGGTAATGAATTGCTCATTACTGGCAGTTACATTGTCTACATGAAACGTGTCTAAAAAGTGGAATACCGTTGAGTTAGTTGGCCACAAGTTTGTCAAGCTTAGTCAGTGGTATTGTCTAGTGGTACTGGTAGGGAGTAAATGGAGGCTTGTTTAGAGGTTATATTGTTCTTTTAATTATTTCAAAATTGTATAAAAAGAATTACTCGACTGGTTTATCCAGTCACCGACTTTATTTGTAATATTTTCAAGTACGGCATAACAAAGTAATTCTGTCACTATGACATACTTAACATTTTGCTACGCGAATTTACTTACGGAAATTAAATCTGAATTTTCATAGACGGAGACATTCCAAGAATATATCCGATCGATGTATCTCAACAAATATCCCATTTTTTACAATATATACATGGCATTATTATTTTGAACAAATCTGAAGCAATTTTTCCATTCCAAACAATCTTTTTCCTGACCGATTTCACATGGAATAAATTTACGATATATTTGAGATTATTTTGCCAAAGACTCGAAGATATTTAATCGAGCGAATGATGTTTAAAATATTATAGCTTTCAATTGGAAATGCATAACAGTTTGCGTCATTAATCTTCCATCTCTCTCGCGATAAAAGAGAATTGTGCATACGTCGTAGTGAGTGTAGCGTATTAGTAATTGGATCCTTTAAAATGTGTTACAAGAACGCTCGCGAATGAGTAGTCAGCAGTTGAAAAGTAAGACAAGGATTTGAGAGGAAGACTTGAGTCGCGTAAACTCAACGGTGAAACGTATGAAATCAATACGTGTAAGTGTAAATTTTAATATCTGCCGTTGGTAACCGGTCTTTGCGAAACGAGTCGCTTATGTAGTTCCATGGAGTCGTCTATGGTGGGTACGTTTAGTTTTGCAACAAAATGAACTGAAAAGATGATTTTCAAACAATTAATTCAATGCAAACAATTTGATTTTTTCCAAACAATAATAAACGATTATCTAACAAAACACCAGTTGAATGTTAAATCGTGAATGCACTTTGGAGTGAATGTACGAGTAATGGAAGTGAGTCTGGCTCAATTAAGTTCAAACGTGAGTTTAGTTCCGACATTTTTGTCATTGACTGCGAAGCAATTTGGCCTCTCCTTTCGGATTTCCTCACAGCTTTATTGCACTTCGCGTTTCCTACACTGGCAAACATGTTATCACAGTTTTTTATCTCATTTGGCCAATACTGGCTCTCCTATCGAAAGTAAGCTGCAGGCTGCACTAGTGGTGGCGACTGACTTAATAGTAGTACAAATGAAAGTATAATCGTACTTTCCATTTCTGCGAGGGTAAATACGTAGGCGTGTACGTCTATAGAAATAAAGAATACGTCTAATTTCCACACAGAGAAAGGGCAATTATGTGTTTGGAAATAAAAATGGCTGCCTCAATCATCCAACAGTTCCGAATAACGATTTTATAAATTTCCCTCAATTTCGCGATATAATCTATAGTCATCGAAGAAACTATTAATTTGTCATTTAAAAAGGTGTCTCTTATAGCGTTTGTAAAAATTACACACAGTGTTCTATGTTATACATATTAATATGTAAAATTACACAACTTGGTAACTTCATTTAGGTCTCGACATACAATGTGTAAATTGTCTGCCTATGGCATCCAATCAACGTTTAAGACATTTACAGATAAAAGTCAGCCATGAAAAGCGCGTTTTTTCGCGGGCGCATTAATATGTAGACATTTGCTTTGCATATTTATATTTATTATCCATTGCGTTCGACGCACTTATCGCGATATACATTCGAACCGCGTTATGCTAATGCGCGACGGGGTTGAACACGCCGCACTGTGACACGATTTCGCGATCTTTGCCTCGAGATCCGACACTCTTTCTCCCTACCCGTTTATCTGTCTTTTTCGTTCTCTTTCTTGCCTTCTATCGTTATTTCTCTACTGCTTACGAGAGAGATACCCTAGAACCACTCGATGCTAATAGAATATTAAGCCAAGACGGTCTTTTTAAGATGAACATTTACCGAATATCTTTACACATGTTTCCGGGGGATGTGAATGGAATTGCAAAAGTGCAATTTAGTAAGTATTTACATACATTTCAATATCCTTAGGTAAAATGAGTGAATTACGTGAAATGATAAATAAAAATGTGAACGTTTTACAGAAACCAAATTTCCAAACACTGACTGTGATTAAATGATTCTTAGGGGGTAACTGTTAGGATATCAATTTGTTAAGCATTGCTCGCCTTTTCTTGGGGTGGGAATATGAATAAATATTGTATAATGTTCTATGCGTATTTGTAGGATGTTATGGTAATGTTAACAGAGATTGTTATGTAAATCCTTCGTAACTGTTATAAATCAATCTACATTCATATTCAGAGGATATTTACAGAATATTGTTTAGCATTTCGGAGATTGCTCAATTCACTGCAGAATGTAATTATGTAATAATTTAACAGAAGTCATGAACTGTATATTTATTTGAAAATCTACCTATGCAAGTTTTTTCCAATTCGAAGTTTTACAAAATTGGTTGCTATTTATGAGAGTGAAATAGCCAAATCAGTCAAACCTTTAAACACTTTCAGCGTTGGGAAAAAACACTCTATTATTAATGCAGACGTGTGATTAAAATCACTTGATACAAGACCAATCAGATTGACGAATCGTCAGTATATCAACCTAGTAATGGAGAATAACACAAATTTCTAGTTGGGTGCTATCACAAGGGAACTTGAAGGTTCTAGTGAAAATATATAAAAATAGATTAAAAAAGAAAGAATGCATTGACAATTACAAAAAACAGTTTTGCTTTTTAACTTTCGAAA
>JABFPB010001282.1:3732-26381 GCA_022817645.1 Ceratoteleas bidentatus | reverse complement strand
GAGACCACACTATGAAAAAACTTCACATCTTCTAACACTGCTCTGAACTGAATGAAAATATTAACGCGCATGCGCGGCCATCGCCAAACAGAAAATTGCCCGATTCGTGACGTTTTCCGTGTGAGGCGCATGGAAATATACTGTAGAAACATAATGACGGTTTTATGTTTCAGAACATTGGTTTTAATTGTTTCACGGCGATGTTCGATTACTGAGAGTATATTTAACGTTGCATCAAACGGATTTACTACAAAAAGACAATCTTCGTATTGTATACGTATCATTTTTAAGAGTGTACTTGAATTTGAAATATTAACAAAAAAACTACGTTAAAATTCTATTATTTATAAGTTCATGGAATGTAATATGTTCTCGAAATTATTTAGTGCATTGAATAAGTATTGCATAAGCTTTCTAAAACGCATAATATCACCAATGAACATGCTTTAGTTTTAGGTTATCCATTTCATGAATTTTTACTCTAAGTGTAATTTTAATCTTTTCTTACTAACATCACAAATTTGATATTTGCTTCATTCTATGTTGACTGAACGAATTATTTATTCGATATTAGAAAACGTATTTTTTTACATAATATTTATTGTAAATATGTGCTTTAGACTTAACACGTGATAACGATATATTAACTGGTGCTGCAATCTGTACACCGAACGAATAATTGTTGAACGCTGCAGCTCGATAAGTCTAATAACGTCAACATTTACAATTACACACTTAATCACAAAACACGTTATAGCATAATATTTAACTTCTTACGATACTGAATAAAAGATCTTGTTTGCATTGAATTTTGTAAACAACTTCTACATCAATTGCTGTGTTACCGATTTGCTGACATGATTATTGTAAACAAATTTTTGTTTATATAATTCTTGAATAAAAGCAAATATTTGTTTACATTTTATTTCCATGTCAAATAATGTTTGTATATAAGTAAACATACCTTCCCTTATAGTTTTATTTTTCAATATTTCTTTTTTAATTAACAAATCTATCGTCTTTACATCCCATATAAAGTACTAATAATGGAGAAAAAGTAATACACCTAAATGAGTTGAAATTTCGATATATTAGCATGTCGATGTTTCTGAAATTGCGACAAAAATTATGAGACATAAATAAGAATTTTTATATGTTGACTTCTAAATGTCATTGGAAATATTTCAGGATTTTAGCAGCTACATTTAAGTTATTTTGGACAGAAATTAATAGAAAAGAATTTTTAGTCAAATTTAGAGTTCATTAGAATTGTCTGGAATTCATTCTTCAGTTTTGAATTCGATAAATAGTTGAATTAATTCAAATTCAGGAATTCGAAGGAAACTTTTTCAAAATGTCAATCTAACTGGAATTGAACATAAACGAATTCTTTTTGAAGAATTCAAAATTGATCGATAGAATCATTGATTAACCGAAATAGAACGGAATAGAATGGATTTGAAATTAAAATTATGAATTCGGAATCTTTCCACCGAGGAATTCATTATTTAATAATCAATTCTTTTCTATTTATTTCTATCAAATACGATTTGCAGGGCAAAGGTATTCAAAGTGGACTTAATACATATTTCTTTTTACAAGTTGATATCAAATTATAACATATCTTAATACCATGCTGTACATAATGTTTCATTTATACGTTTACAAGCATTAAAAGGACCAAAAGTGATCCTTAGTACTTAGGGCTTTGGCAGTTATTGATTGGATGCGTCATGACCAGGACACTAATAATTCAATAATTGCCCACTCCCTCAGCCCATAAAATAAAAGAGATTACTTAATACATACATGTCCTAGTTACAAAATATATTACAGTTAAACGTTGTGGATAACAATTTCCAGCAGATAATAGTCTAGTTTTTTGAATAAATGCGAATTACAACAAACTGAAAATAAAATTGTACATCATTCAATATCGAAACTAAACCATCAAATAAGTGGCTCCATTATTCGTACTGTGGCCTACACAAAATGCACACATTTAACACACGAAAGACAAACACTAACGGTGTTATCGATCAGTGTCCAATGCTTTGGGTTTTAGTGTTATAACCTTGCTGATTTTTTTATAACGAATGGTGGCATTGCCCGTACAGGTTTTTTAGGTTAGTGGAGGCTAGAAGCAAGTACACCCATGCAAAATGTACTGTGATTCTAATTTTGCTCAGTTACTTGTATTGTTATCATACTATAAACTCTGTTATAAAAAGAACGACATTGACCTGACTCTCTAAGCGGAATAGTATTCTCCAACAGAAAACCACCCTAATTTCAAAATTGAGGAATTTTCCTAAACACTTCATTTCTCGATATTGAAAGAAAAGATATTAACTGATACTGAAATTTTAATATATCTTTTTGTCCGGTTGGATATTGGGTCATTTCCGACTTAGTGGGTCACGCGAGTTGAAATGAACTCGAAATTAACGTCGAAATGCACATAGCGCTTATTTCACTCCGCCTTTCTTACGGACTATGCTCAATTATAAGTAAAGGCATATTAAAAGAACCAGGAAAACAATAATGTAACGCAATTTTGATTTTTGATTTTGAAGAATGCAATATAAAAAAGAAGTTTCACGTTATAAATACGCGAATACGAGATACATTGTTGCAGTTACAATTCTTCTTATAAGTGAAAGCTTATCGGTGACAAAAGTCACTGGTATATGTAAGCGCAAGAAGAATTAATTTTATAAGTACACAAACAATAATGGTGGATAAAGGAATGGACGTTTCTATGATTTGATGCATAATAACATTAATGTGGCTGTACATATGATTGTGCAACGATTCTAAATTACGCTATATATAAAGAAATGTGTGTATATATATTACATAATAATGTACATTATTGTAATATATATAAACGAAAAATTGTATGTAAACATGAATGCGAGTTTACTTTGAGAGGATGCTACTTTGCTCGGGCTACATATTTGAGTGAGGGAGGGATAGTCATGTTACATATATATATATACAGGATTATTAGTAAAGTTACATTTTTACTCGAAAAAATATCAAAACCAATTTGAGATTTAGGACTGCAAAAATATATTAGAGTAAAACAAAATACAGTAATAAAAAGTTTAGTTGTTACAGCTCTGACATAACTTTCAAAAAAAATTTTAATCGACTTAATATTACAACATATTAACATATTAAAAAGGGATCAAAAAGTTATATAGGGATGGGATAAAAAGACGATTTTCGTGTACGTATTATTTGTTGGACGAACCATTGTTTTGAATATAAAAATGAAGTTCGATACTCAAGTAAAATTATGCAGATTTTACAGTATTAATTTAATGGAGGTCAAAACATTTGTTTCGTAGGCACTGGTTTAATACTTTATTTTAATGTTTAACAAAAACTGTTGAAGTATTATAAAAATAAGCAAAATGTATTAACCCGTTATGATCTAAATACTACATATTTAACTTGCTATCACTAAATACCATGAGGCTAGTTTTAAGACATTTAGGTAAAATAAACGGCAAAAGTATCTCGAATCAATACATTTTTCACAGATCATGAGTTCTTTAAGAATGGAATAGTCACCATAAGAGTCTAAGCGTCTAAAAACTATACACCCATAAATCTGTTTTTTGTCTAATGCAGAGATTATTTGTAGTTTGGGAGCTGTTGGGTTACTGAAGGTTTATTTGATGATAAATGATACTCGAATAAAGAATAAATTGACCCATTCTAGGTCAATCCATCTGTAGTATTACCCTTTGTTAACTTGCTTGTTAACTTAAACTTTAGATAAATGAAAGATATCCTGTATATATATATATATATGCATATCTGTATATACAAAAGTAGCGATTTTAGAAAGGATAGAAAATCAGTCATTGTAGCTTATATTTTGCCGAGCAGTTTAGCCACTGATATTCAGCCAGACATTAATTATAAGTTTATTAGTTCGTAACGTAAAAAAAGGATATTGAATGTATGAGGTAGTGCGGAAACTATTAACATTTATACAGTAAAGAGGTTTCAGGATATTTTGGTACGTTAAAACAATGCGGTGATATTTATTTAGCTATCTTACGATATCTATTTTCGTTAACACAAGAAGTATACGGAACGGTTAATTTTAATTCAATTTATTAATTAAATTTATAAATGGAATAAGTTTGCAAACGGTTAGCTACTGACGAAATAATTGGTAACTAAATAACAAATGATATGAGCCGTTGTTACAATGGACGGAATGATAGATTAGTATTTTTTTATTTGGTTAAAATCGCAAAAAAAGCCAAAGAATTACTTTGAAACTCATATCACAGAGTTATTTTCTTGGGAGTCATTTTCTATATAATGTCTAAACCGTAAACCTAATTCAGATATCAAATTTCTGCGGGAATGAAAATTTCGCAGAGTTTTGATATTTTTTATTTTTAACAACGTGGATTTTAAACAGTTCGCTTTTACGTTAAACAATTGCAGTTTTTATCAATAATTTTCCACATTTTGGTTGGATATACCCAAATGTTGCGTTACTATCTTACTTTGATTCGACAAAATTGTGACTATAATAGTCATAATTTTTTACATGATTCAGATTTGAATTACGTCAGAATATCATCGAAAGTAATGCCCTTTCTTGATCTACTTTCTTCTTATTTTCCTCGAATTCAAACTTTACTTACACTTATGATTAGTCAACATCTTTGGTGGCCACTCTAAAGGAATGTTCACGTTACCTTTTTAAGAAATTATCTATAAATGTCGTGTGATACATCAATTTTTTAAGATCACCAACAATGCACGCGTCACATTGACACCTGCATGATAGCACCACACTATTTCCTTTACAACACTTTCGTAACTTATTGTGCTCGTCCAATAACCGAATTTCTTATTATGGAGACTAAACTATCCTTCAAGAAAGCTTTGGTTTTCAACTCAGAAATCTTTTGTACTCTTTAAATATGCAAATAAAAGAAATAATAAATGTCTGAAAAACATTTATATTATATGTTTTAAATATTTTAAACTTCCATTTTAGAACTAGTCAGACTTTTCAACTTCAACTTCTGAACGGTCATATTCAATTATCACATTCAGTTTCTTAACGGTGAAATGATTTTAAAGAGCACAGTATTTTTTTGCATTAATGTTTATAGTAAAATTCGTTTTTGAGCTACCCGGAATTTTCATAAGAAAGTTACTGTGATATCCTGATTCTTCTTCACTTGGCACATGAACCGATACTTCGACTCGTTGGAATTGTCAATACCACCACGCACTTTTTGCATGCTGATAATTCCAACCGACGAAAACTCCAAACTCTATTCCTAACAACAAGTTTGCAGAATGGACCTTACACCAGAAAAGACAAAGTTTATCGAAAGTATGAGAAAGTTATCTCTTTATCAACAAAATGATATTGTTTTATTAACTTGACAATTTAAAAATCTAATAATTTAAGAAAGTGTTACAAATCACTCTGGATACTTATATTGTAGTTTATAATCTCTCGGTACTATTTCCCTCCCCCCTTCTTCTCCGCTTTGGTCACAAGTAACTGTACCTTTCTAGTCTTGGACTTAAAATTACACATTTCTGCGCTTATTTGCCATTGATATTCACCCAAAACTATTATGAATGCCAAAAATCAAGGATTCTGCAAATGGAAAGTGTCGCGAAAAGAATTATTCTCAGTGGCAAATAATGCAGAATCAGCACTTCAGTAACTGCCTTCCACTCCCTACCGAAAGGTTACTTTTGCGCTTCTTTATCTGCATAATAGTTTACGACCAAACTTATTTTCCTGTGAACCAATTGTACGAACCGTTGCTTTATCTAGTGCGACAGTGATATGCGTGATGAACTGACTCAAAAATTGGCTAATTCCAAGATGCCTCTGCGTATGTTTGAGTTGTATAAACGATAGTTTGGCACAAAGAACGTCTTTTTGCGCGAGGTAGGTTTACTGCAACATGGAATACTTGACTTCAAATATCTGCAAAATTTCAGTCGTTTACTACTGATACATAAATTGAAACGATATATTAGTTAAAAATGGAATTACATTGTGAAGGATTCAAGTACAAGTAACATCTTATTTGTTCATAAATATTTTCAATTCCGCCCTAAGGGAACACAACGTTGAATCAACGTTGAATCAACGTTGATTCGCTCTTAGGGCACAAAAACATTGTGTTTTATGACTTTCCTCTCCAGTGTTAACTCATTCCCCTCCTTCACAAGTAACAACTGGAAATTTAAAATCTTTCGTCAATGACCACAATCAATTATTCCATTGGAGCGGTATGACTCGCAATCTTTGAGTCTGCGAAAAGGACCGGCGGTGAATTCGTAATCGTTGTAAATACTCCATGACAAAATGGCTCTAACAGTTTATTCGTGTATACACTTCGTCTCGCAGATATTTTCTGTACCAAGAGGATCGAGTATGCGATTATATGTGTATATAAGAGTGCGAACGAAGAATTCTTCAAGTTGCATCTACCTGTCCAATGTCTGGAACATCCTAATGAATTTGGAAGGCGTTCGGTGACCCTGCAAACGTTCGTTCGACAACAGCTTGACTGTCCGATGCAATGACCTTGAATTTGACGAAAACAAAAACAAATATAAACAGTTTTTATTATGAAGGTCAAGTTTGAAAGTAATGAATGGGTTCAGTGGAACATTGGGCAACGAGTTGTCGTGCAATGAACGCTTTTCAAACGATACGTTGTTTCGATAATTCAATCTTGATTGTAAGGGGATGTTAATGGAACATTGCTGTGTATTACAATAAACGATGTTACAGCAATAAATATGTATATTAGTATTGCCGAGTATTGTTTTTTGTGATAAGAACTTTTTTTGAGCGCAGTAATTCTGCTCATTCGGTTGAGTTATAGTTATTTTTTCTTAAATTTTCGTGCAATTCTCTTAGAAAAGTACATTTTCATTTTTTTTCGCATGTTGTTGTGCTTTTATAATAATTTTTTACAGTTTTTAACTTGTTCGGTATCATTTTCATTTCCTTCTAAGTTAAATTAATTTTTTATATATCATTGATGTATCAATTGTAAAGTTTTAATTCAGAAAAGTATATACATTTAGTTTTTTACATTTGTTGTTTTAAATTTATATTACATTTGAAAATTACCCAATGTTACCAAATAGCACTTTTTTGTTACAATTTTCCATTTTATTACCATCATTCATGTAAATTGTAATAATCCACATGAAGATTCTCATTAGATGCCAGCATGTTTTCCAAAACTCGCACATCGAATTTTGATTTTTACGAAGAAATCATTCGGTTTTTCCAAACGAAATTATATCTCTGGGTGAATTACTGCACTTCACAGTAAGTATCCCCGATCCTTCTTAAAATCTGATTAGGGCTGTTCCAGACGAGGCAGTATGGTCGGATCGGTAAGTGACCCTAACTTACCGATCCGACGACACTGAGACGAGGTGGTGGTACTAACATTGGTCAGCAAGCTTTTTTCCTAAACATAACGTCTAACTGGTCAACAACCAATACGTCTCGGTACCGAGTATGGAACAATTAGGTTCGTGAAGCGATCCACTCGACGTTGTCTATAGTTTCCTCACTACACTCATACTCGATATCCACTGTGGCAGACCTAATCAGACACCTCTCTTTAAGTCTTCTTAAGCGGGAAATAAAAGTAAGAAGAAATGACAAGTAAATAGTTTTCGGTACATTAGCTTATGCTATCAAAATTCATACACTCAACTCTCTGAACATTTACACATTCGGAAACAGAAACTCTTTAAGCAATATGTTAGTAAAAGTAATTTAAATTTAGACTTAAATCTCTAACTCTGTTTTCCATCAATCCCTATAAGTGTTCCCATTATTTATAAAAATAAAAGTGTAAAAGATAAGAGAGTTTAGTGTATGACTGCGCTTAATCTGCGTGAACGAACAGTTGGTGTTTTCGCACTTTTGACACCTAGGTAAGTACTGACCACATCCTCCAGAAGGTAACAACCGGAAAATCCGGTTGTAACACTTACACCCGCAACCTGACCATTTGGTCAGTTCACCAATCTTTGGTTCTCTTTTCCAGGAAAGCCTCCAACCGACAAACCAACCAAGGTATACCCCAGTCAGTGGAGTCCTGAAGCCATACCTACCCCAGTGGACGACGAGGCTTCTCTTCTAGAAAAATGCAGTCCTGCATCCCCTCCTTTCGTTCGGGCACCCGTCGAGGACCGGTCCAAATATGAGAAACTCGCATTTAACGCCGACGAAGTGTCCAGCGACAGCGACAAGGAAATGGTGCAACGAACAGAAGAACGAGCCAGGAAGAAGCGACGAAGAGTCAAGGGGGTCCTGCACCGCAGAAAGAAAGAGTCCTCCAGCCAGGACGCTAATTCCGCTCCTGTAGACTACGAGTCCGACGATTCTATTGGTTCAGCCAGTGACCTTAAGGCGGACATGAACGACGAAGACCTCGTCCCAGGGCACAAGAAGATCGACGAAACCGTCTCCGAGAGTGTTCGAACCTGTGGCAGTTCGGCGTACCATGCAGAGTGCGAATCAGTAGCAACCCATGAAGATGACCACAGGATGAAGAGATCTCGAAAACACCGGGAACCGCCGGCGTTGCCTTCCATAGAAGCCGATCCCGTGGTAGGCCACCAGTATGGCGAGAAGCCGCTCCTCCTGGACGACGAACTGGATCCCGAGGCCAAGCCAGAGCAGACCTACGGCGATCCCTTCGTCAGCCACCAATACTCCACCAAAGTACCCCACCCCCTTCCTCCCAGGAACGACGGTTCTTCCGACGAATCTGAGCAGAGCTCGACCAAACGGAACGGACTTTGGAAGACGGAAGAGGACGTCTTCGCGATGGCCCCCTTCCCCCTCGCCAGACCCACCAGCTCCCGAAAGAGCAGCGTCGCCTCCCAAAACTTCGGCAGCATCGCGAACTCCCCCCATCAGTCTCAACTCGTCACCCCCGTCGCCAGCTCTCCAATTGTCTCCGGGAACCTGGTGGACTTAGACAGCAGTCCCAAGTACGGTTGCGCCAAGAGTCTTCCCTCCAGGAGCAGCTTCGAAGGTCAGATGAACTTCAGCCTCCCAACCCGCAGGCCCAGTGCCGACGACAACGTCGCCAAGGACCTCTTCGGCGCGTCGCCGTTTCAGACGAACCGGTTCACCAATCCCTTCAACAACAACGTTCCGACCGACACCTCGCTTCCTCTCATCTACCCCGACTACATCGTGCAGTGCAACCCCTACCAGTCGCTGCAGATCTTCCCAACCCAGCAGTCCAACTTCACCCCTCCAACCTTCGCGTCTTCTATCAACATCAGCAACAACGAAGCCAACAAGGACCTCTTCGGGTCCGTGCCCTTCGATGAGTTCACTAGCCTAACCCTGAACAACCAGCAGCGACCCACCTCCCTACCTCTCTCCCAGACGGTTGGTCTGGGGGAAAACACCAACTCCCAGACCTTCGCCGCGAGGATAACCAACCAAGCTACCAACAGTATCTCCGGAACCGACATCACGGAGGACGTGATGTCGCCTATGTCGCCGGAACCACTGGTTCCGGACAGCAACTCGCCGAAGCATAAAAAGGACAAGTCGAAGTACCACCTGATCAACGAGAACCGCAACGACGCGATCAACGTGCTGCAGGTGAAGATGCCCCACAAAAGCAAGGTGCCGAGTTACAAGAAGACTCCCAAGGGCAAGAAGACTGCGACGACGATTGCGGGGTTCAGCAACATGAGCTTCGAGGACTTTCCTAGTGACGAGAATGAGGAACGACAGTCAGCCACGAGGGTGGCTCCTTTCGAAGTCCTGAGGGAACCGGAGAAACGGTTCGGGTCTCTGAAGAGGAGAAGCAACCCTTTCACCTGAAAATAGAGGTTCCCGGAATTTGCTACGAGAGTCTTCTAAGCAGGTTCGGGACTACAGTTTGTCACTAATGCTACTCAGATACTCACGTTTAGGGATCGATCAGATTTTGATCGTTTTTGTAAAGGCAAGCTAATCAGGGACTCGCGAGAATCTTCTTAGTATAGTGGAGAAGAATTTTGTGATTATTTTGGCACGCTTTCTGGCGGAGGTTCTGGCATTTTTTGAACGTTAAAAAGGGTTTGAGAGTGGTTTTTTAGCACCTGTAATGTTGTTAATGAGTTTTAGAATTGTATGTCTCTACCCAAAAATTTATATATGTTTTTCTGGATTAACTGAAAATTATTTTAGGTTTAATGACATTTATTGTGAATTGTTCATAGGGAAGAGAGCAAGATTAGTTTTAAAGCGATACGTTTTATTTGTTTGCTATTTGCTATTTTTTTAAAGTTGGAGAAGTTTTTGAAATTCGCCTGAAAGAAAATACAACAAGCGTTATTTTTAATTTAAATTTGCTGCAGATTTTTCAAAATATGCTTAAATAGAAACTTGGACATTCAAAGCAGATTTTGTACTCATTTGTTCTACGTTTCACTTGAAACAATTCACAATTGAATGTTAAAAGTGATAATTACCAAAAATATATCACTTACACTAAATTTGTTTAGTTACGATTACATTTCGTCGGAGATATTTCTTTTGCGAACTAAAAGTGAAAAAGGAAACGAAGAAAGACTGATGCTTTGACATTTGAAAGAATACATTAATATATAGTATTGCTATAGCGAAACGCAGCTTTTATTTATTTTTATTTGTTTTTCAGACCGACAACTTGGGTCGATAATTGTAATTATCTGTCCTGAAGTCATTAAGTATTTTTTAAGCATCCTGTCTCAGGATCGCAAATATATCGAACCCAGCTTGGGTTGAAAAAGATGAAATGACTAACGGTTTCATGAAATGAATTAACAGTTTCAAAAAATGCCAAAAAAGTTGTAACGATCGACTTATTATGTCTGTTTCGATGAAAAAATTCTATTGTAAAATTACACAATTTAGACAAAGAAAGGAAAATTACTATGAAACTACATTTGTAACCAAAACATATTTTTAAAAGGGATAGCAAATTATGATATAATGTCGTTTGTCGTCGGTGATTGCGTGTGCTCTGCGTCTTTTCAGTCATATTTCCATTTCAAAAATTGCATTTTGACATTTAAACACTTAAAATCACAGCAGCCATAAAATCTCACAACCACTTTTAAATTACACTGTAACTGAAGTGACACAATACAAGAATCCTTAATTTGTTAATTTGATAATCTCAACAGTGTAAGTCTCTTCAGTAAAGTTTTATATTTCTTATCACTGAAATTACTGTTAAGATTATAATTTTACATTAATAATAAATTTTTGTCATATTTGTCTAAGCCTTCAAGAAAAATATACCTTCAGTATTTGCAAACATTTCTTGTATTTGGTAAAATACTAATATTGTAATGGTTTCACAGACACGGCATCATGGCGATTTGAAATGAATAGTGGGAAGAAGAAAAAAATCGAGATAAAGACGAAAAATCATATTTTTGAAATCACCTCAAAGTATACGAGAGTTTAATGTACATAGGTAATCATAGACATGAATGTGTAAGAGATAGACATGTATGTTTTAGCACCGATCTGCGTAGACAGGAAAATGCTCTTTTAAAATATAACACGCAGTTTATTCGTAATCAGCATTAAATACAGTCATTTTGACTTTCTTTCGATTTTAATAAAAATTAAATAACCAATATTTGAACCGATGTGGTTCGAATTTCTAATTGCAACTGAAAATATATGTCATACATAAATTCATGTATAATAACTGATTGAATAATACATATTATTCAGAATAATAAATAATATAAAACAAGTAATAAAAAAAGTATTCAAATGAGCAGAATACAACATTTTATTCAACAAGTGGTAGTTGAAAAAGGATGCACTTTTCCCACACCCATTGATTGAATAAATATTTTTTGATAACAGGTTCCAACGATTGCGAAAATACTGCACCGTTCATTTAGAAAGTGTTACAGCAGATTCTTTTTCATACAGTAAACATATCGTATGAATCTACAAGGATCGTTGCTAGAGGAATAGTGGCAACTCCCGAACTAGATAAGGAGTATTAATTAATTGTACGTTCGCAAACAGGAAACGTCACAACAGTATTTGCTTTCTCATAGTATATCATTTTCATGTTTGAATAGAAAAAATTAATCATAAGAATACAAAAAAATTTCTCTAGGCAATTTTTTACAATAAAAAGTACATTAACATACAAAGATAAACAAAAAAATAAAACATTCTGTATGTGCGTATATTCCTACTGGGTATGTGTTTTCACGTTTTTTATATTGGTCCTATTTATATGACTTCAATTTAGAAACTTTAAATAAAACTGAGTCTTGGAGTGTAAAAATGAAATTTTTAAAAATTGTCAATTTGTATAAAGAAAGGCTTCTTTACATATGAAATACTAAGAGATGATATATACAGTATTTTCAAAAATGTTTGTTTATCTGTTCACTAATCAAATCCTGTTTGATAATGCAAATAATACTTTCAAATGTGCTTGTAACGAATTCATAAATAACAATCGCTTCGAGTTTCTCGACTGCATCTTTTCACTAGAGAATCATTTTCATACAATTTTCTGCCACAGTATGTATTTGTTAATCTTTCATCAGTTGTATGAGAACATTTGTGTAAATATGAAGAAATTCGTTAATTCTGAAACGATTTCATTGGTAATAACTCGTATACAGTGTTTAAGACTGTAGAATTTTTTTATATGATCATACATTTTGTGTTACAGTTTTGATAGCTTTTAAAGTGTGATGGTTCATGAGTGTAACATAAATCGTGTAAATTTCAGTTCTCGGAATTGATTTTGAATCTAGATTCAATACGAGATAATATATAAATGTGAACAGCAAGACAAAAAGGAAGATTGGAACTAGAAAATCAGAATGGAAAAATGATTCAGAAAAACAGTATTTTATGAGGGTATGCCATACATAAATGAATCGAACATTTCGCCATCTTTTGATGAATTAATGAATTAATTTGTCCTAATAATTTCTGATTTATTAAACTTACCGCACCTAAGATGCAATGCATATGTCCCTAACCTGGAACTATACAATTTCATACTAGAAAATAATAATTAATATGCAGGCAATTAAAATCTTTGAAAAATATCTAGCATAATCACAAGTGATGTGTTCTTTCTGCCGAAAATGTTTGCTACGAGGAAATGTATTTTTTTAAATCAACTTAAAATTAATTAATACAATTTCTGATATGGTTAATAATTGAAAAATATGCCTCGAGCACCAGTCTTAACGAAACCCGATTCGGTCTTGAATTCACCATAAAAAGTGGAAGTCTTGATCTTTATCACTTGTAAGCTTATGAAAACTGCCTTTGAAGAACTGGAATTTCCGACCACTCCTTATTCGCAAAAGTACGCATCAAGGTCTCTCAGATTTAACAACGTGAATTTTGGTTGTCAAGCGGGGCTTCGAAAATGACTTTCGCATTTGTGGAGAGAATTGCGAAACCTGCATTTGCAAACTCTTTTACTCCCCTCCATGTTTTAGAAGCATTTTTGCGAATTCGCCCAAAAAATGTGGAACGCTTCACGATTTTGCGTGTCATTCTTGCGCAGGGGCCATGCTAATCTTCTCTGTATCGTTCCAATTTCAGTATATCAATGCCTAGGTGGAAGAAGGTTCCATTTCAGAAAAGATTCGAAGAAGTTGCCATTTCAGCTAATCTAAATCGATTGGCCGAAATGGCACCTTTCAAGAATGGATTCCAAAAATGTAAATGTATCTAAACATTTTCAAGAAAAACAAAACTATATCATCATCTATAGAAGAAGTACAATTGACTTCATGTATGAATGTTTTTTTACTTAGTTTAATCGAAATAATCACTACTTTAGTGACTGAAGTAAAAGAAATTAATACTACATAGTATGTGTTTTTCAACCATGTTTTCAATAGAATTAATCCATTTTTCTACGGGACCACTATCTTTGCTATCTCGATGCAAATCGTCTACTGAAGTTTTTTAGTAATACTCTTCGTGCAAATCATTTAATGAGCCCTGAAAAGGACCGTTTCAACACTTTTACTTTTCGCAGTTTCAATATTACAAGACTCGATATCGTGGTTTTATGAATGCAATTCGCAATGTTTTATCTTACTGAAGGTGACGAGTTCTAACATGTGTCAATATAAAACTATTCTAAAAGATTAATCTACCAGAATATATGATCAGAACTTGGTGTACCCTTTTAAAATACAAGAAATTGAGTAAATTCAAATCAATTTTTGTTTCAATAAGAACTCTCAAATTTTGCAAATGAAAAACTCCATATTTCGATCAGGATCTTTTTACACAAACATAAATAGGTGAGATAATCGAAAGCAGTAAAGAGCGCGATTCACTCGCATTCAATCGTCCATTTAGTATCACACTCTTTGATACATTTCATACCTAGTAACAAAATTTGCCTGAAAAATTGCCTTATCGCATAAGACTGAATCATTAGCAGCTTCTATCAATACACTCATTTACAAAGGCACCTCTAGAGTTGTACAATGTCTGTAAAGCTTATGCAATGAGAAAGCTGAATAGCGATGTTTTGCGGTACAATTGTATAAGTGAAAAAGTCCCTTGGAGAAATGAAATTATCGATTTTGTAGAATAATAATCATTCTCCACATATGTACACTTGCAGTACATCTCCAATACGTTTCCAAAAATATGTTGGGAATGAATTATTCTTAGGTTAACTTAGTTACATTTCCTTAGGGACTTTTGCTATTCGATGATAGAAAATCATCTGTAGAATGCGAGGGTGAGAAATGGTGCTAGCTTTTTTATGAATAGCCAAATATGTATAAACGTTGACCGCGAAAATTATACGAGAAAATAGCACTGTATCTTATCCCTGACAAAGCTGGATAATTCTCCGAAGGTCCTCCGGAGACCCTTGCAACCGAACATGTCCTGTTAGGGAACCACCGCCGATTGTAACGAATGTTGCGTCTTTTATAATTTAACGGCGTTGTCGCGAAGACAATATTTTTGAAAGAATGTATTTCATCGAAAGAATATGTATATTTGTACGAAGCTTATAGATACCGAAGCACAATAGGTGCCTTCCTTGAGAGGAGATGTGTTTTAACATGTGAATTAGATTGACTATTACTTCACTTTTGTCGTTGTACGACTTTCTCCAGAATAAACGTATATTTATCAATTAAACTAAAGAACAACCAACAACAGTGAAGTAATAGCAACATGTTGCCAAGCAATTACGTTCCACTTTGACTTAACCAAAAGAAACCACTTAGACATTCTATGTTCTTCGTCCCAGGACAGGATGTTTACCGATTATTTGACCTTGTATTACATGAGGGAAAACATATTCCGAACGAAATTTTTTTTATCTCTACCGGGGTTAAGTGATGTCGAAGGTATGGAAATATTCTGAATCGGCGGTTTGATGCTAAAAGTGATGTTTTAGCGAAAAAACCCTTTTTGCACCAAAGAGCCGAACTTGCTTCGTTCCTTCGCCATCACTTTAACGTAATACATATATATAATATCGTAGTATATTGAATTGCATTGAAATTGATTGAGCTAGTGTTTATTCTGTTGTTGCATTTCAATGTAATTATTTATACCTGGCTATGGCACATTCGGGTGTCAACAGCAAAGTTATATATTCCTATGAATTTACAAGTGTGTGTGATAGTGTGTCTTAATTAATTTAACTATTCATTTTAGGCGTTAAGCGTTTGTAGATACATTATTTATTCTCTCGCGTGTATTATCTATGTATTATCTATATTTTGCGCGGTTAAAAACACCTAACCTTTTCTTTAGAAAAAACTTCGTTGTATTTAAACTCCACCACTGCCTACGAATCTTGGTTACAATATCGTTGCATTATGTATTCCTTTGCCTGATGTTTACTTTACGTATTACAATGTATTACATCTGAACCCAAGAGATTTTTCTAGAGTTAAACCTGGACTAGAGTAACACCTGCAAGCAAGCAAGCTCGCTTTTGTTTGTCGCCGAGGCAGGGCGACAAACAAAAGCTAGAGGCAGGGGTGAGGAAAGAGGCAGGGGGAATAAAATATATTTTACTACTTAAGCTTTGCGTTGTGAACTAATTTTCTTTAGAAAAACTACAAATATATTAGTGTAATAAAACTCTAATATTCCAGTCTATTGCCAACTTTTATCATTAATCTTGAACGAGTACATATGGATGCATGTGTATATATGGGTGACTTCATAATTATCTACCAATTTTCGTCCTCCTTTTTTTGTAATCTCAGTGTCCAAAATATAAAGTTTCTCGACGATTTAGATGATCCGAATACAGCTCAACAATGCTGTACACTTCAAATAAAGAAACGGCATAAGCTCATATTATAATAATCGTGAAAAACATTCAATGAAAACGTAATTCTTGTAGATTTTCTGCATATTTCATATTTTTTCAAAGTAACTAAAATATATACGTTACACAAGAATTCACTAATATATTTGTAGTGTTATAATATTGTGAAATAGTGACTAGAATTTCGACTTTTGGTTTTTTAGATCTATGAGTGAGTTTTATAAAAGAAGAAACCGATATGTTACCCAGAAAAATATTTAATAATGAAAATGGTAAAACCAATTATAAATTTTGGTTTCCCTCTTTTCAAAGTTTGTATCGCATGACAAATAGTATTTTTAGCAACCACTATGGCAACTACACCTAACGTGGATAGTAATGATCATATTGTAGTAACACAGAATTACAATAATGCCTTGTATTATTATGAAAAGAACTATTTGGAATATTATTTACGTACTAACTGTTCATTTATGTAACTACATCATTGTTTGAAGTGATTGTTAAGTCAATTTAATTTTGTTCCTTACAAGTTAAGCAACATGAATCAAGCATCAGAACTAATGACGTATATTTCCTATCTCGTTAGACATGTTCCGAAAAACTGCCGCGGTTCTCAGTATTACTTTATTGCCCTTCCGCTTTATTTAATTTGTTGTTCACTGCAAATTTTATTCGCAGTGAACAACAGATTAAACTGTTTATTTCATTTATTTTTAGGTTGGTACTTATTCACGAGTGCTAATTTACTATTTCTTAAGAAACTGAAACTTAAGGAAATATTTCCGTTATTAAATTTTGTTCTAACAGCCTTGAAACATTTGCCATTTTGCAAGATAATTTGCGTCTTTCTTTATGACGCCTGATTTATGTTGCTTGACTTTGATTTGATACGTGATCACTGCATCATCTCTTTTTACAAGTATTTAGTTTTAAACCTTTCTTGGTTTATAGGTTTATGTGTTTCCATCTTTTTAGTGGATTCTTTCAGATGAAAAATGCCTTCGAGGTGTATCGTAGACACACTTTCACACAGAGTCGAGGTTAGGAACTTTTGTTTATCTGCGTATTATATTAAGTGTTAATGTAATGATTATCTTTTATTATTATTATTATGATTATTATTATTATCATCATCATTACTATTATTATTATTATATTATTACAATGTCATTTGAAATAATCTTACAATTATCATTTTAATAAATATATGTATGATTATCAGTATATGTATTAGTATTACTATTTATATGTAAAAGTGCTTGAAATAGTGGAGGCACACGAATATACACAGACACATAACTGTACATACTGAAAGCACACCGAATTAAAATCGACATTTAATACACGCTAATAGAATTTAGGTAATTTATCAATCCAAATTGCGAAACAGCGTTTCTTTTTGTTGCGTAAAACCGATTGTCTGTAAATATTCGAACGATTCCAAGTTCAGTCGCGTCTCTTATTTCGATACAATGATGTGAACGGTCAATTTCTGTCAAACTACTTTTCCGACATAAATGATGAACTGTATTGTAATAAATAATAGAGAATATTTTGTCATGAGATAGAGTATAAAGAGTGCGCGTCGCTGTGTATATAAATTAATTATAACTGTATTTATGTATAAAATATGCGGCATAGAGTCGAAAATAAATTGTTACATAAAGACATAACTAATATATTCGAAAATTGGCGTTTTTTGTTCCTGGGTAAAAGTGGCGATTTCTTCCCATCAGGAGCAGCAGCAGCACAGTCGCTTGCCAAAACTGTTGAGTCGACGTTTGCCCAGGGTAAAGTTTAGAGCGAAAATGGCAATCCAAGCGAATACGTTGAACCAACTGGTAACTATGGCCAGCTGCAAGGCCACCCTTGTGTTGATTCGCTCACCGCGAATCGAATTTTTCCTGTCTGGCTGCATATAGTCCATATAATCCAAAATGGCTGCGCAGTCGAGTCGGTTGTAAATCACCTAAAATCGATATCAAATGAAAACCAATTGAAACCAGTGGAAATATTTTCATTTGTATTGCGTTTCTTCAAAAATTGAACACTTTTCCTTCCAATTTTACAAAAATCAAGTTTTAAAAAAGTGCATGAAACAGGAGTTGAACTCGCTCCCTCACGATGACTAAATGATACTTCTTGACATGATAGTTCTTGAAAATATTAAACTCATAGTCAGTGTCAAAAATAATCTAACTCTGAGTGTCGACGACTATGAATGTACATTTTTGAACTGCCGAATAATTAGCTTTGAATATCGTGAATAATTTACATTAGCCATTTGAGAAGGTGCATTGATCAGTTTTACGAAATTCCGTTTATACTGTTCACAAGTTTTGTAGTAGCCATCAGTAGCAACAACCGCGTGCGAAAGACATAGACAGCATATGATGACAGCTAAGAAAGCGGTGGTCATCCATTGTTTAAATGGTTTCCTTTCCTTTGGCGCAACCACCATCATTTCACCACCACCGTTGCCACTTAACATACAGAGATTTCAATTAATAAGACCATTAATTTAATGACATTGTAACTCAATGGTATAATGTTCATAGATTAACATATAGAGTGTATGCAAAGTTTCGGGACTGTCAAAAACAATTTTTTTCGAAAAACTAATGGGTACGCTATGCACTCGATTATGATAAAATAAAAAATTCACTATTTTTTATTCCTCGTTTCCTTCTATGAAATTCTTCATTTTCAATTTCAAAATCTTTATGTATTTTGACTTCAATTTTAATTTGTTGTAAACAGTAAAAAAAATTCCAATAGAAAGCAGGAAATTCGAAATGGTGAAATTTGGGATTTACCATGTAATCCACTTTAAGGAAATAAAGACAGATTTTTCTTTTTAATTTTGTTTCACCTTTTTAGAATTCCATGGAAACTGAAATGCGATTAAATTAACATTATTTACCGATTATAATAAGTCCTTTGAGTCCTCTGGTTTACAACTCGAGGTTCATCCAGTTTTCTCTCAATGCAGCTTCTATACCCATGGAATATCGCAAATCCCATTGCAATTATTGACACTGGCACTAGAGCGAACACCTCAAATGTGCAAACTTTCACATCACCCCCCATGAAGGTGCTGAAGGTGGTCACCCCATACAGGATGCATCCACAGTCCATATTTAAGCACACGTCCAGGGTGCCTTTCCAATGCTGCCATGACACTGCCAGACACACTACTGACACTATTGACAGGACTGTCGACGAGGAATACAATAGAGCTAGGAATTTTTCTGCACGTGACTCATTCATAATCGTTAAGAGTCAAACATGTTCCAGATGCCAGAAGATAGTTTGCCCTTTTTTTGGCAACCGATTTTTTACACAGTAAGAATTATTTTTCAGTCACTGCTTCACAAGATTCATAACGTTCGACGGGTTCACATCTACTGATCGCACTTCTGCCCCAAGCCAAGACAAGATTTCAGAGGCTGATTTTAAATATAGATAATTGTTTATTTACCGGAGATTATAGCTTCGTTTATTTGAAAATACTATCTCAAAAAAGCGTTGTGTGCAATCAAGGGCCTTTCGACTGACTATTAATAATGATGTGTAAGATGTCATAAAAGAGTTGGCATCTGTTTCAATTAGTATGGTGATTAGCACCTTGCAATTGCAGGCTCGATCGAGGAATTCTCCGGACCACTGTCATTTTCAGAGGCACGACTTGTAATATTTTTTCTTATTACTTTTTGCAAAGAAATATTTATTTTACCGATTAATTGAGTATGTCAGTCATTTTATAATTTATTAGGTATAATTTAGAGATTTCTAGATCCTATTATTTTGAAGAGGCTTTCAAGCAATAGAATAAAATGCCTTGAAATGTTGTATTAGAAAACCAATAAAATAATTGTGGAACACTTTAAGACTTTACAATTTTGGTAAAATATTAGGTACGAATTGTACTGGAGAACAGCTCTGGCGGAACTGAAAGGTGACAAAAGACGTACAACCTATCAGACATTTATCATCATAGATAAACCTTGATAAGATATATTCATCACTTAACGTAAAATCTGATGTCTACGTTCACAAGTTTACATTGATAAAATTATGAAACTTTATATTGATCGGCTTATTTAAAGACTATACATCTGCGATATGAGGAATAATAAATAAAATGTAGAACAAATGCCAATGAAGGACTCTTTGCCAATCTTCTTTCTTTCAACCTCAATTCCACTTTCAATTGAGAAAGTGGGTTTCCATTATTAGAGATACTATATCTAATAATATCTAATAATATATTCTTCTAACACATCAAAGCCTTTTTTATCTTAACGACACATAGCACTTATATCTACATTCATCTACGAAGATTCTTCGAAGATAATCAGAAGAGATTCTAGGGAGATATTTGGTAGATATTCTAAATATAAAAACAGTGGAAATTTTTTATTTTAACATAACAGTGATGCATCGAGTCATTAGGACTATTATATATAATGCAAATTCTGATGCAAATAAATTGGAATGTGCTCTTTTGTGTCTCATATGTGAATGATAATTTGAAATAAAATACAACTCAAGGTTATCGTTCAGTAGACATACTATTTATTATTTACACGTATTTATTTGGTATCATACACTTTGTGACGGATTTTTCAAAAGATGATCCAATTGTAGTTTGTATCTGCATGGACAAATGAATCCCTGGTAATCTTCTGAAAATCGGGGCTATCAACTTACCGATTAGATCTGCAAAAAGAGAAATACTATTTAATTTACTTTTTATTTGTCTGCAGAAAAAAATTATGGATATACTTTAATTTTTAAGAAATTTTTAGTCATACTAAGAGAAGGGATCGTCTCCCTCGTTGTTCCAAATTGGTGTAAATTCAGAAGAAGTGTATTTGGAGCGCAAAACTGACACAAAGTGCTACTTTTCATTTTGTACCATATTTACACTATAATTATAGTTAACTTCACCCGTTTTTTAATTAAACAGGCGAAACAGGGATTATAGGGTTAAACGGACGTTATAGGGTAACATTATTAAATATGAAACTGATGAATCATTTATACTTTATTGAATTGCAAATATCATCAAATTAAAATTGCTTTCAACAGAAAAATATAATGGCAGCTAAATATTTCTGCTAATACAAACATTTGAAACTTTCAAAAGATTTTCTCAGACCTTAGTATAAAATGACAGTGCCATTGTAAATAGGTCAAAATTAAGAAGGGTCAGTGACTTAACTAGATATCATTTATTTTCGTTCAATACACTAAAATTTAGTGACTAAATTGTCGTAGTCTTGTTATAAAAAAGTTGATGTATGCTTCAAGTAAACCGACAATTTTTTCCAACCTGCACAAAATAGCAGAGGCTAAGGAAACAGCTACAGAAGTGGTATTTAGCAAAAATGGTTTACTTCAGTTTCAATTTATCTTCTCATTATCTCTAATGTATTATTACTTGGCGAAAATTCGATTGCTTTCACAATCTATCTTTAAAATCTTTAACAATAGTTCCTTCGAGATGGCATTGGTGTCGTTTCAAACAGCTATTGCCTTGGCATGTTTTTTTGTGCAACTAGGGAGGAAAGTTGATGATTTCCGACGAGTGAGAGAAAGAACCTACTTTGCGCCCTTAGTATGAAATATACTATTCTATATAACAACTTTATGCGACTATCATAATATTTGGTGATTGTATGGTGACTTATATTTTGCTAATTGAAAATAAATATGAAAAGTCTTTTTAAGGCAAGATCGATTCATTTATCATTTGACAAATTCCCACTTTGTTCGGATAAACAGCTTGATTTAAAAACATTCAACATTCCTTATATGTCTATTTTCACATTTGCTATGCATTTCAACTACATCGACTTCTCTGAAAACTGTTTCGAACCAAGTCATTCACTCCCTTCAAAAGAATTGCAGATAAATTCTTTTTATAAACTACAGCAATTTGTTTGTTACAGTTTTTTTTCAACAGCAAAAAATTCATATTCTTTGTAGTTTGAAAGGATTTATCTAAACAAAATTGAACTAAACAGATGGCTCAAAAGTGATTTTGTGTCATTCTATTTACTACATTATTATTAGTACAATTCTAAGAAGTGAAGAAGGAAATGCAGTTTAAATGTTTCTACTCCAAAAATGGAATAAAACTACTCATAGAAAGGTGACTTGATTTTCCCGTAATTGCTCGTCAGCAAATCTAGGAGGTAATTTTGATGATTAGAATCGTTCGAGCGAGTTAAGTTTCGGTAGTAGGATTTCTTTGTACACACTGTC
>JABFPB010001281.1:0-26402 GCA_022817645.1 Ceratoteleas bidentatus | reverse complement strand
AAAATCTTGATACGTATACCCTTTGGTTTTCTACACTGAGAGAAAAAGACCAGTAAAAATTATTTTTAAAACAGTGATGTTGGAATACTGACGACAATGAAAAAATTATATTGAAAAAAAATAGTAAAATTTATTATTGAAACGGTAAATTTTATTGTTTAAAATTTACCGTTTCAATAAATTTTATTGTTTAAAATTTACCGTTTAACTATGGCGAACGAGCGTAAAAGTAGACAGGTGAGTGTTGTTAGTTTTGCGAGTTTTCGTTTTTTTTCTATTTTTCAACAAAGTTTCAAAAAAATGAAACTTTGTTGAAAAATAGTTATTGGTTAAAAAGGTTAAAGCGATGCGGATCTAGGACGATTTTGTACGTTTGGCCAGTTTTTTATGACTGAATTTGTCTGGTCAGTTTTTTTGTAAAAATGTAAGTAAAAAAGTAGGCATGTTTGGAGTTTGTATGACGTGGATCTAGGACAATTTTTTCACTATAGTTCTAATGTAAAATCGTATTTTATGCGTCTAAAAAGGGTGCAACCTTGAGGCTGAAAAACCGATGTCAGGCACTTACACTCTCTGCGGCATCCAGGTCCTTGATATTGTTAATATAAATATCACCAAGTAGAATGAGGCCTTTGACGTGGTCCGGATGGAACCGTACCAGCTGGTTGAGGAACGGCGCGGCCTCGAGAGGGCGCTGCTCGTCGGCTAATAGAAGTGCTAGATTAAAGAGGGCCGACCGGAAGTCCTCTTTTAAGGCAACCGCGTTGCGGAACCATCGCTCCGCACTTTCAGTATCGTGATCATCCATCGCCAGCATCCCCAAATTAAAATGCACCCTCTCATTATTCGAGTCCTGCAAGCCAGTAAAAACGCCGGTGAGTCTTGGGGGGAGCTTTGCCGCGGCAAAAAGACCGGCTGCGATTGCTGACTTTTAATTACGGCAAAAAAGGCAGGCTGCGGTGAAATTGAATCGCAATAAATATCGACGGCGGGCCGTTTTTGCGTTATTACCTTCCTCAATAACTTTAAAAGCCGCTCGCGCGCAACCTTGCGCAATTCCGCCCGGCCGAGCTCCTGCAGCAATATCGCTGAATTCAGCAGCGCCTGCTCGTGCTCCGGATCGAATTCTAGCGCTTTGTCCAAATAGGCGAGCGCCTGCGACGCCTTGCCCTGCTCCAAGAACACAACGCCCAGCTGAAACCAGACGTCCGATCAGAAGAGTTGCTTTGAGACTTACTGAATTACATGTCATCAAGTAATTTGTGATTGAATAACCTGTCATTAGGATTTAAGGAGGTTCCTTAGCTTCTTACCCTATCAGGGAAATTATATATTTACGATATTACAGAAATATTTAAAAATATTTTTTTAATATTTTAAAAAGGTTTCTAAAAAATTTTAATATTAAAGTATTAAAATAATATTAGAAAAATATTAGAAAAATATTAAATTAATTTTACAATAATTATTTTAGCCGGACATATAAGATTCCTACAATATTAAAATAATAAAAATAATATTTTAGAAATATTAAAAAAAATTTTTTTCATTATGTCTCAAATGTTTCTAAAATATTGTTTAATATTACTTAATAGTTTTCACTGATAGGGTAGTTTTCAATGTTTTCTATATATTTATCTTAAACACTCCTGAAACTATATATTCACAATTTTTATATTTCCGTGTAGAGGTGTCTCAGATAAATATATTCTCAACGAAATTTGCTTTCAATTACGACTCGTACGTTTTAAATACGTTTTAAAAAAGAAATTTGAAAATTTTAAAGAAATGCTAGAAAGTTTAAACTGTGTGTGCCTTTAAAAATATTGACGAGGAATTATTTTACCAAAATTGCTTGCCATAAGAAACAATGTATAACCTAGAAAAATGAGCAACTTCAAGAATTATTATCTCGAAACAGTGCTGTAAAAATGAACCAAATTTTGGAACATTATTCCTTGTGTTTTTTTCACTGCAAGTCAAATTTAATGTCATCGGCATTTATTTCGTACATCTATGGAACCACCTTAAAACCCGTCGAAAAAGTGTTTTGCCTTGAGTTTTGGTCGAATTATTCGGAAAACTAATTATTTGTTCCAAGAGTTGAACAGAAAGCAAATGGACAAATTAATTGCGGTGAATAGTTCTAACAGAAAATGTATAAAATGGTACTGAAAAACCAAATCTTAGTGAATCAGTGGTTCGTCTCAAACTGAAGGAAAGTACACAAAAAAATTACAGAAGGCTCCACTAGGTTTTAAAACTGTTTCGAAGTTTTTCCCCCGAAATCAGATTTATTCGCGATCTGCATTTGCACGTTAGAAATTTATTGACAAAAGAATGACTCGAAAACGAGCAACTGCAAAGTTCGTAACGCGCCGTGTTCCACAAAATGTCGGACTCGCCGTCAGCTCTCCAAGTCCATTTCAAAAGAAATTGTTCCAATTTCGCCGCTCACTGTTGCCGCAAATTTCTCCTTTGAAAATTCAAACAATTCTCGCCGCGCAAATGCGATTCTTATTGCCTTTACGAAACTTTGCACAAATGAATTGTTCACTTGGCGAGCGATGTAAGTGTAAAAATCGTGTGTTCGCGCAATTCTAACAATGCATTGCTCGCGTCGCAAGTAAAGGATGATCGCTTTTCAAAATGACCTTTGATTCGTTACTTGAGGCATCAGATAATTTTTGGACTTCCTTTCCAAGATTCAACAAAACTTACACAAAAACTCATTGAATTCAAACTTACAACAAATCCGAGGAAATAAGATTGCGACAAAATTGAAAAAAATAGGAAACTAACCCATCCATTACCAGGTCAGTAACTACGTTAACTATTTCAACAAAATTTTAATTTTTATGTCATAATCGCATACTTCCATTTCTTGTTCATTTTTTCAATTCAATTGTTTCCCACTCTATTCATCAGGGTTGTAATATTTTAAATGTACAATACTGACAGATAAAACGCTCACTAATTAAGGTATTTCATCTGCTGTGAGAGCTATAATGGCGCCCCGCAGCTCGATTTTTAGTTTAAAAAGGACCCAAAATGTTGTTCAATAAGCGCCCCAAAATGTTAAACAAGTGCTCCAAATCACGTTGAATAAACGCGCCAAATTGTATAGTCCACAATACGATGTAAATCAACATGACGTGATGGTGACACTTTGTTGTGTATGTATATGTATATAATATATCATAGTCAGATTAATTGGAACATTTAAAGTGCTTCGTTCAGTGAAAATGGAAGAAATGATTAAAACAACGACAAATAAAGGAATTGACGTTATTATTTAAAAACAATCTATCTAATGCAAAAGGAAACAGCCGCTTGAAATTTGAAGTATACCACGTAAAACTGCATACAATTTCAAGGAACTTCAGTAATATACACTCTTAAAATCAGCTTTTCATCATGAAAAGAATCGTTTCATAATGAAAGGATTTTCCGCTCAATATATTGATAAAACGAAATCCTTTCATAATAGAAGGAATAGTTTCAATACAAAACTATTACCTATTCAGTTTAAAATAAATCCTTTCAACATAAAATAAAGTTGTATTAAAATAAACGGATTTTCACAAAATTATGATTATTTAATTATAATTATAATTATTTTTCACATAATGTGATTTTTAAGAGTGTACAGTATCTAAAAATCTAAACTAAGCTATCGTATTTACTTTGAAATCCCATAGCAGATACGATAGTTTGATTCGGAGATGTCGAAATGGTGTTAAAAAAAATATTATTAAAAACATAACCGATTACAAATACGATATTTTAACACTGAAATAGTTTATTTAAAAACCTGTTTCATATAATTTTTCCAGCAGTTCGTCAGTATAACATTTTCAGCAGTAAATCGTAAAATATACGTTTCAGCAATAAATCGAATAATAACATTTCTATTTTCCAATTACTATTTCCTGCCACATCACCTACCCTTTTGAGGCATTTATCTGACAGTTTCTTGGCCACTTATTTAACAACACTTTATCCCTTTACTTAAGTCGAAAAGGCTTCGGGCGCTTTCTTAACAACCCTTCTACTTATGGTCAATATCTGGGACATTCGCCTTCCCCATCAAACTCCCCTAGACTGATCAACTTCGCTTCCGCCGAAACTAAAACTCATCGCCAAGCTGTACTAATACACTTTCGTCCCGTATTTCTGCAGTCCGAAAATTCCCCGCCTTGTTTTGATATCGTTACACCGGAGGCATTGCGCTGACCGAGCATCCGCGGTTAGCACAGCCAACCGCATTATATTTATGTACAACTCAATTACAACTAATGAGTAATCGTACCGAACGCAGCTGCATAATTCGCGTAATTACTCGTTCGGCGCAAAGTTACGCCGCGCGCCCGTTTGCCCGTTTTATATTTTCATCAGGTCTAATGAACGGACTCGCTCGAATGAATGTTCCTTTCAGCGCCGAATTTCAATGTCGCCATGGACCGCCGAAATCTCGCCGATTCGCCTACTCACGTTATAGTAAATGTCCGGGTTGTTGCTGTCGTAGAAGAGCGCTCGTTCGTAAACTTCCTGGGCCTCTTTTGTGCGGTTTAGTTTGATTAGAATGTCACCGCGGTTGATGTACGCCTGTGTGTAGTCGGCGCGCATGCTGATCGCTTGCCGGTACAGCATGTCCGCCTCCTCGAGTCGAGTCGCATTCTTCGCGATCAGGTTCGCGAGGTTCACGAACACATTCAAGTGGTACGGAGCGATGCGCGCCTTATACGACTCCCCGGGCTTCGCCTTCGGCAGCAAAGACTTCGCCTGAAATCAATTTTCAAAATTAGTTACGGCTCCGCTCTTGTTTCGCTCTATTTTTACGCCATTACGGGTCATTTTTTAACGGTGACACAATCTGGCGCGGTGAATTATGATTGCGCGCGGGACGTAATTTAAAAAGTCGGAACTAAATCTAACTTCGAGGCCGGAACTTGTTTTGATCCAAAATCTTGCAGGACTGAAATGAGTCTGAATAATTTGTGTTAATAGTCTGCCATTCTTTATCGAGAAGTTTTTCACTAAAGCAGGTTGGCTGTGAAACATTTTTCTATTAGAGGGTGTTTGTCGGATTTTGTAATTGGAATTGCATTTCAGTGGCTGAGGTGGTGATTAAAAGCGATTTTGTTGACGAATTTTCGGGGAAAAGTGGTTATCTGAGCCTCCGACTGTTGGGAGGAGACAACTCGGCAAAATGCGGTGTAAAGAGATATTTTAATTCGGACGCGGGATTGTAAATTGAATTAAGGTGGGTTGGAAAATAATATGCAATTACAAAATATTTTACATGCGCTTTTGTCGCGACGCTTAGAGCCGCCCATTTCGCCAAGTCCTCGACCCATAATGGCTGCTCAATTTACAGGAGTTTGCGCGACTGCAGTAACAACAGCCTGTTGTTATTACAGGCTGCAATGGTTGTGAAAATAATTGCCGCAATAATTTGGAAAATAACTGATACAATATCTGCACTGCCACTGCAACACTTAAGAACCGCGAAAGTTATGTTTGGCGTTACATGCCGTTTATAGGGAACTATTTGCGAAGTGTTCGTAATTAAGTTCGTAAGTAATTTAAACCCCTCAATTCACATCGAACTCGAAAAACAAAGTTTTTATGTTCGATAGGAAGAAATGACGATGACTTTCGAACGTGGAATTACAAAATACCGATACTATTTTTGTCATGTAAATGTGACCTAATGGTAATATAATGGAACTGGACTGAATGAAAAATTGCACAGCAATTCGTTAGAGTAATTTGAATGCTATTTAAATCTCTATTTATTTTGCTTTGTAAAGGGAAATTTGATTCATTATTTCTAATGGAAGATATTTTATTAAATTGATTCATTGCAGGATAATTAAGAGGTAATTATAATTGAAAATATTTCGCAATATCGTACAACTTCGTGTTGAAAATTTTAATGAATAATCGAACATCAAAAATACTCACACGTGAATTTTACAACTAAAAATTCCGCCGAGTCCGGCAGAAATTTTATTTTCGTCCAGACATTACTGATTATTTAATCATGACCAAACTTCAATTTTGACGCTTGAAATGACACGACCGTTCCAGCGGGATCGCTGGAATTTAAGTGGCCTGACAGATCCCGATCAAATTTCATTATTGTTTTATCCCTTTCAATCGCGTTAAACTAAGAATTCAATTTCGACATGCAAATTGCGGCAAGTGATTTTAATGAATATAAACCGAATTGCTGCGACCCTCGATCCGGACCAGAGCACAATTGTTTTCAGGCTAAAAAGAACTACAGTCCTCTTCACACCCACACAAAAAAGGTGTGCCTTTCACGTGGATCAGATTGATCAAAAAACTCAAAAGTCCCTAACCTGTTTTGCTCTTTTCAGAACTCCAATTCGGGTATTTTGTATATACAAAAAATCCGAACAGAAAATCGTCATTAAATTCCTACCTTCAAGTAAGCGTCCTCTGCCTCCTTGAACATCTTGAGATGATTGTAGGTTCGGCCGACGTTAATGTGCGCGCCAATATCGTCACCCTGAACGTGAACGGCCATGTTGAAGAAGTTTAAAGCCTCCCTAAACCGACTCTGACTCTCTAATGCGTGTCCTACATTATTAAAAAGTTTCGCATTGCGATCGTTCACCTTCAGACCCGACATAAATATCGAATATTCGTCCAGCCAGTCGTAATTCCTTATGAAAGTTTTCGCCGAGTGGGCTGCCAGCAACATTATTAAAAAGATGACCGACAGCTTCTTATAACTGAAAATTTATGTTTGAGAATATTAGACGGTGAAAACCCTGTCGAAGGGGCATCGCCACTTCGCCTTCTTGCGTACTTTTTTTCGCATTTACGAGCAAATTTGGGGCGTGGGGCTTCGAGAGGGTTCTGCGGGATAAAAAAAGGGGCCGACGAAGGATAAAACTTGAAGTGAATATTCAAGTTGGAAGCATTTTTTCGCGAGGAACCGAGCTGTGGTGGGATTGTATGCACTTCGATGTTCTCGAGGTGAATTTCCTCTTTCGGCGTAAAAATTTGTTTGTACCTCTTTTCGCACATGAGATTCCAGCCATAACCGACGAGCATACAAAACCCCATCGACGGTGCGTACAACACTCGTTCTGCTACGACGAATCCAACTGGGAAGAACAAATTCGAGGCCGGTAAAAATGGAAGGATCATCATGGCCAAACTCTG
This sequence comes from Ceratoteleas bidentatus, assembly GCA_022817645.1. Taxonomy (NCBI): domain Eukaryota; kingdom Metazoa; phylum Arthropoda; class Insecta; order Hymenoptera; family Scelionidae; genus Ceratoteleas; species Ceratoteleas bidentatus. The sequence continues at coordinate 19,199 of JABFPB010001281.1, read as the reverse complement.
AAAAAGTGGGTCGGTTCGTTAGAAGCTTTTTCTGGACTTTCAAACAACTGCATGTGCAAATATGATAACCCTAATGATAAAACGCAGATATTGGGTTGAATGCATTTACTGAATCGAACTAATCAATTTTGTCCATCAAAGCCCCTATAGAATGACGTACAATGTAAATATATTATACATACAACAAATGTTTGTTCTATTTAGGAAATTTCAGTTATTTGTGCAACTCCGAAGGTTTACTTTGCCATCAAACTTTATTACCGAGTCTCTCCTGGTTTTCGTTCTATATCGAGAAAATATTAATATCTTAATTTGAGCTCAAACATCAATCACTTTTTCGAACAAAATTAATAATTTACCTTATCCATTATTCTTACGGATTAAATGTATAACTGTCTAATTAATTTTGACAATGCCAGTGGATGGTAAAATTACCAGGAATTTTCGCGTAAATTTGTTCAAATATTTTATTCACTCACGAACGCGTCTATTCCAGAATTACGCACACCCGTTTCAATTATCGAACATATTCAACAAATCACCACATTATTTCCACGAAAACGTGTTTCGGGAAACGCATTTTGCAATTCATCAGCAAATTACATACATTTCACATAGACGCTCACTGTCTGAAAAACTTAAAAAGGTCGGTCGCGTGAAAATACCGAATAATTAAATTATTTTAAAACTGTTTCCGGACGTTATGATTATTTGAATAACCCCACGGATGTGTCGCAAACAGTATCACGAAGTCGGTGAATAAAATATTCACAATGCTCTACCGACGAACCGATCAATTTCGTAATCAAATCTCTGCAAAAAAAATGTTTTCAGCCATTCAAAAATAGAATGAATCCACCCGTGGAATAGTTAAGGTGACGTGCCATTCCTATAATAAAACTCCGCCGCTCGTGATGTGACGCCTTAATTTGAACGGGCAGAAGAAAATTTGGCGTGAAAAAGTACGAACCATAATGATAATGACTGACGTTTGTCTGCTGCGCGTGAGCACAGCTGTTACTAAAAGTCCGATTACAGTCGTGTGGGTGGCCACGGTAGCTAAATTTCTCGGATCCATGAAATTCTCTACTAAGGGTATCGTTCCCATTGTCCAGTCACAGCACAAATCAATTGGAAGGAACAACAGTCGCAGATTCACAGCAGCGAGGTAATTATACGTAAGTTGTCTCGCTGGGGTCGAGGCTACGGATGCCGGATTGTCAAATCTGCAATTAACATTTCAGACATATTACACCACGACCACTTACCCTAATTACGGAATTTCGCAACATCAATCCATCAGCTCAAACGTCCCGTAACAAGTCTTGACGCAAATCAACACGATTAGAGAACAATGGCTGCGCTCGCTGAATGGTTTTCAGGGTTTTATTCAATGGTCCAAAATTAATCGTAAAATTGGCCGGCTCAGTCGAATGAAATTGATAGGCTGTTTTGCATTGCAGAGTGTGGAATGCAGATTGCAAAGTGGAATCCGATGCTTGCATTTTTAAGTTGGATTAACGAAATTCATTTTTATTTGTGGAACGGAATTGTTATTGCAGTTTTTAGCGAACAAAATTGTATTACCTTGTAAATACAGGCAGTTTCGATCCCATCACATGTAATCTCAGTATCAACAGACTGAACGTAACAAGTGTTAACGCCGTTAGACGTTTTGTACCCTCGCTGGACCATGCCGGCGAAATTTTCTTACCGTCGAATATAGATTTAATCGCTAATACAATGTCCAAAGCTCTAACCTGAAAAATTGCAACGTTTCCGTTAGTGGAAGTTTCATCCTTGCTCATCGGTTATGGCGTAATAAATAAAGCTGGTAGATGGTTCACTTAGGCATTTTTCATGATTTTTTATTATCGGCCGTTTCGCGAAAAATTGCTGTTCGTTTTTTACAGTAACAAATAAGTATTTCTTTAGCGACACGTGTCGTTCTGATAAACAAATAGCTTATACACAAAATGGTATAGAAAACCATATACACATATGAAATATTCATAATGCTTGAACTGCAAAAGGTCGGACTATACGCTGATATGCCTTAAAAGATTAACAGCAGACGTCGAGATATGTAATCACTTTTCTCCGATGCAATTTTTATCGTCAGTGAAGTTATTGATCGTACGATTGGTCCATTTGCATCAAAATTATTTCTAGAAATCACTTTTCCATTATTTATTTCTTAAAAGCAATAATTTGTAATTCGCTAATTGAGTAAACCGTTTAAACCGAACAACATACTTTTACACTTAGCCTCGTTCGCTTCAACTCCTTGCAACTTTTCGAACAATTAAGCAACAAACGCAGATCGATTATCCCGTCATTATTTGCATTCATCACTTGGGCATATCGCAAACATTTCTCAAACATCTCCCATAACCGTTTGCTGATGAGGAATTTAATATTCCCGGCGATTACGTGCAACAATTGTAAGGTAATGTTTCCAAATTACTGTTAATTATTAGTACGCCAAAGTCCGACGATACTTTGTGCGAATGGCTAGATTCGCTGTAATTTCGGAAAAGTTAAAGTTACTTTGTCTGTTTATTAACGAACCCACTAACTACCTGAAATTCAAACTCGCGATTTGTTGCATGAAACAAGAATCAATTTCTTTTGTACAAATCTTCCCCCTTTACGACTTTAAGCTGTTGCTAACTAACTGAGCCTCGTCATTACCGAGCTGATCCTCATATCGGGCTGAAACTTTTCTGAAAAATATTATATTCGCAGTAATTACAGTTGAATCAGTCAATGCACTTGATTACTGTAGCATGTATCAAAAATGAAGTTCAACGAACAAACTTTTGGTTACTTTGAATAGCTTGAATGGGATGAACCGAAATGTTTTAAATTTACCCTTTCTTGACTGTTTCTATAGACGATTTAGACGACCACAAACCGTTTAAACGAGTTTCGCTGCGCGAAACGTTTGAGCATGTTATATCGTTGTGCTGGATAAAATATTCTCCGAATGATTTAAAATAAAACGATTAAACGCGAGAGAAAAATGTACCAGCAAAAAGCCACAACTGAGTTTCTAAGCAACAATGTAAATGTGTAACTAGAGCCATTGTTAGCTGCACGAATTGCACAACTCTACTCCCTTTTTTCCATAACTTCGTCGGAATTGATTTTGCAATGTTTTTCCGAACAGAACAATTTTTCATCTGAGCAAAAGCGCGATTTCAGAATCGATCGTAAACACATCTACCGAAAGCTCGACTGTGTCGCTACTTACTCTTTGTATAACAAAAATTTCGTACAACACGCAGACGGCGGTGGCCGTTATACCCTGCTCTTTACATAACATCGCAGTGAATACAAAAAGCATCGATAATATCAGCGACCTCCATCCTGAAAGAAAAGCGCGAGATCAATTTGGGCAACTGGATTGTTCGCGAGGCGTTCGTCGGCAAAAAAATTCGCCGCCGAGCGCATACGTATCGATTGGCTCGGAAATAATCCGACGTGTACCTGTACATCTTTTACTCTTGCAACATTTAGTATATGTGATTAGAGCTGCCAAATAAAACAGGGACGAGAGCGTCTCCGCTCTTCCAACCACTCCGGTAACCTGAATTAATAATTAACTCGTGTGAGCGCATGAATTAATCAACGCGCGAACAACAAACGTGAAAGCCCTTCGTGCTCGCAATCGCGCCACCGTATTTTTTGCGCGGGATTTGATCGTCCAAACCAAAAATCACCTTTTTACTAATAAATCGAATGGGGAATTGTCGGACTTGATTAATTCTGAAAAATGTGTCTAACTCTTTAATAGGCAGCACAAATTGAAGTCAAACTGACTTCGATACGCGATGATAAATATAATTCGTGTTTAAGCCAATAAGCGTTGTGTTCATTTTGATTAATTTGTTGAATGATTCCCGTATAAGCTTCGCTCGCAATATCGGAAGTTTGCATTTGTTTAAAGCATTTTGGCCTTTTTTTCGTCCAAACAAAGTTCCATACCCGCATCTGATCCGGATATTGATATTGAATAACGGGTATTTTCATTCGGGGTTTTCCCTTTGAACGTTGAACTCGCGGACTGTAAATTTCGCGAAAATACGAATAAGTGACTTACGCAAGGCGCTGCGGGAAAACAAGTGTCTTAAAAATGACTATAAAACACGGAAACTGTCTTCCAGCCATTAAGGCGACAAACATTTAAGTCAAATTGTTTTCCTCGGCGAAAGTTTTTGAAAAATGGCGCAGCGCGATTTTTTTCCTATTTTTCGTCGCGCGCATTTCAATGGGGCGCGACGAAAAATGCTTTCTCATTAGGAACGCCGGCAATCCGATTTCGGGCGTCAATTGCGAGCGACGTGGAAGTTGATTAGCGAAAAAGGTCGGGCAATAATGCGACAAGTGTGTCCCTTACCGCCTCTGTGTGGATCGGGTGTACGGCAAACAGCAGCGCTGATACAAAACTCGCTAAATCTGGTAGAAACATCAAACACGTTCTGCAAATGAAATTCATTAACATGGCATGATTAACGCGTCCGCGTTTGAGCGCCGGCGAAAGGTGAATGGACACGTACCTGAAATACAGGATACATACGCCGACATGTAAAATGACATTAAGCAGGTGATACCCCATGGGATCCAGCTGGTGTATCAAGTAATTCCAGCGAAACGTAAGAACGCAAAGCGGTCTCCAGGATTTGTGCGATTGTTCCTGCAACAAAAGGTTGTTTTGGGCTTTCAGTGTCGGGCTCGACGCGGGTTCATTCAGTTATCAAGAATGAAGCGGTCCGGCTGACTTAAGGGGCCAAGTTTCTACTGAAATGAAGGACCGCGGCCAGAGTGCACATTTCTTTGGAAAGAAAAAGGACGAAAACGAATCGCACTTCTCGCTGCAGGCGAAAATTGATCCCCCGTCTATTTGAATCGGCCGAAATCACTCCATCTCGAGTCCCTCCCGAAAATCATCGAAAAAGCATTCCGACAGAGATTGAGCGGATAAGTCCCGCGCGCATCAATCAATCGACTCTAATTTTCGCGCCCAGTCTTTTCGTGCCCGACTTATCTTTCGCAAAAATACTTATCCCGGCCAGAAAAACAGAGCAGCCAATAATGTCACAGGGTACATATTTTACTCGGCGCTTATCCCACCCGCCTTAATTCCCCACCCAACTTATCGACAGCCGAGCCTTATTCACGGCGCGGCGTTTGAAATAAAATAATTCGATTCTTATAATCAATCGCAACGCTGAATGATTGACGACACCGACTAATCCGGCTGTAACAACCTGCGTCGATAACTATAATTTCCGATAACAGCGTTCGCCGCTCTTTGAGTCTGCGAGATGGCTTTGGGAAGCGTAGCCGCGGTCGATGCAGATGCAAAAATAACCGGCGAAAATCATTCGTTGAAACGATTCGCCGTTTTCGCTGCGAAAACGTCGGAGTGGCATAAATGCCAGTGGCTAATGTAAAGGCTGATTTATAATTCATCGGCGGACAATAACGTTACGGAAAAAGTCCACAGGGATACTCGTTTATTTACCGCAGCGCGAGGCGAATTTTTATTCGCCATCCTTTCGCGGATTCGCGAAGCTAATTGTGTAGGTGGGGGATGCATGCACCGTAAAAACTTAAAGTAAAGACACATAGGGTCTTAAATTCATATGCCATGCGTCTAATCACTCTAAATACTATGGACTTTATTAAGACGCTATTAATTGTTCAATTAATTTGTTATGAATAAATTAATTGAAACTAGATTTATATAGATTATTTATTTTTATTACTATTCCCAAATTTGACATATACAAATATTTACATTATCCTTCGATTTCCGGTACTTCGGGTAACTGTCGTCAACATTTGGGTATGATGCGTCTGAAAAACAAACCGTTATTATTATTTTCTAAATTCGCAAACTCGCAAATAATCCGGTCAAAGTGCTAACTGATTAAAAGAAATTACACGTTAAAAAGCGATACAAACAATTTTACATATTTTTATAGTAATATATAACTTACCATATAGTAATACACAAAGTCAACAAGAACTTTCGCAGGCGTGAATGATTCACAAATCGAGACCGATACTTGACATTTTGAAAGCGGAGATGAAAGGAATCTCTTTAGGATTGCATAGGTCCGTCGAAATATCTGCGACGCGATCGCAAACTCGCTAATTATTATCAGGGCGTAAGTTTAACGCAAGTTTGCCGAAGCACGTCCTTTGGTGCGGTCTGTTAATAACTATTTCACGCGCGACTTTTATTCCGAGCCGTTACCGTCGTCGATGAAGAAGCGGGCGGAAAATGCGCCAAGTGTGCTCCAGCCTCGAGCATTTCGCCGCGAGACACGTAACCGAGATTTAAGAATCAGCGCGCATTACGTTAATTTGACGTGCTCGCGCATGCGGTTTACAGTAGGATGAACATTGCGCGAACGTTCAGATACGCGTTCCGACGAATGCGAGAGACATTCCTAAGGGTCTTCCTCGTCTGGGGAGAATATTTTGTAATTAGATTTTGGTAGAGTGGAAAATTGGGGAAAGTTGAAATCGGCCATGTAATGGTAAAAAGTACATTTCCGAGGAGCGGCGTTTCGACGAAAATATCGGCGGTGTTTTCCGCAGATTCAAGACAAAAAATTGCAGTCAGCAAAATTTGTGTCGACAGAGTCTCGTTTTGTCGAAACGCGAGGAACGCGTATTCTCGTGGATTTGCGTTTTTCCGAACTCATTTTCGACAGAGCCGAGTATTTACGAATGACGGGCTTAAGTGACACGAAAATATTTAGTCTGCAAATAATTGAAGACAGAATCCGGCTGAGCGAAATGTACAGGAAACTTAATTAAAAAGCGGAGCGAAGTCGAATGTCACGCGTCTGGTTAAAATTATAAAAATATCAGTGTCAAGTGGCGCGACGTCAGGTGTCTACGATTACGGTATTAACCAAACACCATGTCATACTTCTGCTTGTATTAAACTCGGCGCCGCGACACATCGCAAATGTGTCGTTACGGATAATTGATTTTACAAGGGCGAAACGTCCAATTTGCGCAGTTTGAGTTATTAGAAACGTTTGCATGGCGCGCATTTTCGGCGTTCTACACTGTGCCGGTTTTCGAATAAAATTCACTATTTGCGACAGAGAAAAACTTGTTTCAATTGACAGTACACCGTATTGAGCCACATGAGCTTTACTTTTCCCACATTTTCGCAGATTTTTCTTCAAATTTCCAATTTTGGAATATGATTTAATGGAATATCCGATAGTGTGGCGAATTTTAAATTTTTTTGCAGGTAATTCGTGACAAAACCTTTAAAGGAATGTCCAGCTTTTGCAAAAAATAGATAGCAAAAAGTAATGAAATTTCGAAAAGAGTCACGTCTCTCTGAACGAGCGTATTGATTTTATTAGAAATGGCTCCATTCGCAGTTTTTATAATGTTACGAAATAGAATAATTGCGTTAGCGTTAATTCTGGCGCCACGTTTCGATGTGTTACGGCTGTGAGTTTAAACATTTTAAACGTTTAATCAAAAGCGTGACTCGCGTTTGTACGAAAAACATTTCGTTAGTCAAGTAAAATTGCGTTACTTTTCTGACGCGTGTTAAAATTAGTGTTTCTACGGGTTAAGCGTTCAACATTTTCTAGTTTCCTGCATATGAAAGACAACAGTTATTCTATCGCAGAAAAAAATTCCTACATGTCTCCTTTTTATACGTTCCATTGATATAAACGCAATGTTGTCCGAAGGTATCGATGTACATACACTCCACTTGTTATATGACTAAACAAACTTGTATTTTGCAAACTCTTTCGGTAAATCGAACGACAGATTGGACTTTTTTCCTCGCCGACTTCTTACCGGTAAAAAATTTAATTTAACGAGAATTTCTCATTTCTACAAAACAAACGATGACAACAAAAAACGCCAGAATATTGGATTCCTGACGCTGACCTAACATAAGCATACTCCCCAGCACTCTTCGTAAATACTTTCTGCTAAACAATCATTGGTCTTGTTCCTGCAAACAGAAATCATACAATTTCCATCTCTGACCATTTCCATATTCCCGTTGCTCGTAACTCGTCCATTTGCCAAACATTCCTCTGCATTTGCGGTTCGCGCGGCGTACTCGAAATAAAAGACTATCTTTTTGAAATTTGATAGCGCGTATGAAACGCTTTCCTCTTGATTTTCTATCGAAAAACGTGCGTTTAAATTCAACTGCCTTCCTACCAAAGATACCGCCAAATTTATCTCGAAACAACGCGTGGAAATTCGCTATTCCATTGAGATTGATTAAGATTGATTCGGCTTGATGCAGTCGAAGCTGCAATAAAAAGCAACCAATAAATACCGATCCGCGTCATCAATAATACCACAAAAGACGCATTAAAACCGCCGTTCCTTGAACAAAAAAGCCAAGGAAAAAAAGTGCGCCAAATGAACGGCCGCACGACGATTGCTCGACATCGAGCCCGCGAACCTGGCTTTAATTAAAATACTCGCGCATTAACAAAATTCAATTATTCCGCACGAAAAATAATTACACCCGTCGCCGTAAATTAAACAACGCAATTACCGCGCGCTATTACGTGTTTCTTCAAAACATTGTCGCGTCTAACCAGAATTCCGATGCCGCCTGGGCTTATGGACTTCATTAAAATGTTTATTAAAAATTGCGTTCATTAAACTCGCGTTTTCAGCGCGACGTTTGTTTAATCGAGTCAGCGCCGGGAGCGCGCGACGCGTCATTGTCGGCCGAAAAATGTGCCGATCGATAGCGCCGCGGAAAAAATCGGCCGGCTGGAAAAAGTGCGGCCAATTAGGAGATTAATCCGATTCGAATTCGCGGAAAATAAGATTCACGCGGCTTTCTGCGCGGCAATGTTGATTTTGCAATTACGCCAAGCAGAAAAACCACTTTTGGTTATTGCGCCGCTCTCAGCGATATTGCCGCCCCCGCGAAAGTTAATCCGCGGCCGTATTTTGACGAATCGCACGGCGCGGAATTAAATTTGCGCGTGCGTCTTGCGGTAATTAACGCTGATGTAAGATACTTTTTTCGACTGTTACGGCGTTGTTGCGTGAATATAGAGTTTGTTCGAACGCCAATTTAATTACGCAGCGCTCGCGCCGGCTTGTGCGTACCGCGGAAACTGATTATTATCGTTATATAAATGCTGGAGAAGTATAATTAATTTAAGAAACAACTCGATTATTCGTGAAAAAACCTTGTTACTTTTACCTTGTTACCATTAAAACAAGGATTTTCAAAAATTATTTCTCAGTTACTTCATTTTGTAAAAATGTCGTCGAAATCGGTAACTTTGTCACGCCGCAATTACGGAAAAACCAGTATATCAGCGGATACGAAAATTCTCGTTTAGGCCACTATGATGATGGGACCATATTTTTTTGCGCAACCTATTTTTCTTTCAGTCGCGAATTTTACGTTGTTTCGCAATTTCCCGAGTGTTCTTGAAAGGATCGCAGCCTTCATCGAAATGCTAACAAAAACGAACGGGTGTAATTTCGTCTGCAAAATATCTGGGGTCTAAACACGTCGATACCGGCGAGTCTGTTGGACGAAAAAAATTAATATCTCGCCCCGCGTATAACATGACAGTATCAATTCCGCCAGGGTATGAACTTGTATTTTCTTGTCATCTGTTTGTTGACCCTTCGCTTATCCATATTCCATGACAGTGCTTCGGCGGACGTATCAATTCAAATTGTTTGTCCTTATATCGATTTCTTATTAATACGCGTGAGCACGCTGCTCTTTCCCGTCGAAAGTTTCGGCGTTTCAATCGCTTCGGCGAGAAAAACACGCGCGTCCCCGGGTTTTCGGTCAAATTGAACCGCACTTTTAATCGCGCCAGGGCTGAAGCCAATTTCCCTTATCTTATTAAGTTTAAAGATTCCCACAGTCGGCGCGTCTTGGCTATACGTAAAATGCCGTATTTATTTTCTTAATTACTTCGCCGAGTCCGTTTTTTCTTCACTACCTACAGTTGTCTGCAATATTAATAATTCTGGAGAAAATCTTGAACGAGCAGTCCGTAAGAGAGTTGGCGATATTTTCTGGAAACATCCGCGAGTTGGTACTAATTGCGAGCATCCGAATCGACTTTTTCCCTTTTTTTCATTACAATTATTAAATATATAATAAGCTTGGCGGAGTGGAGTGCCGTGAATTTATTTTCCAGTGCATCTTATTTATTCAACGATTAATTAAAACATGATATTTAGTGAAGTACTCCGCAAAACTGAAGTGTTTGATTGGGAAAAATATTCAACGACTACTTAAAGACTGACAAACGTTCGCGGTAAAGGTAACCGTTGTAGAACTAGTTAAACAATTTTTCTTTTAGCGCAAAAGCAGTCGTAAAAAAACCCGAAAAGTTTTCAAAGCATTACACGTTTTTAAGACCGTGAAACGTATAAAAACTGTCTTAGCGTGTCTCAACGCCTTTGAGGTTTACTCTGCAAAGATACTTTACAGTGATTAGGACGAACAAAGCGGAAAAACAATAAAGAAACAAATGCTTAGTTATTTAAAACGCGTGTAACTTTAACAAAAAGGGTTCGTAAAACGATTATCTAGATCGCCTAGATTATTGTACTTTTCTCCATCAAACATTAATGTCATTGCGTAATTATTCTGGATTATTTTCATTCGCAGCGTGCATTGTACTTTTAGACTCTTGTGTGTTTTGATTTATTAAGCTTCTGCTTTTGAGCATCAATGTAGCAAACTCACGTGAAATTGTCCGAATAATACACAAATTATTACTCCTGTATAATGTAACACTATAACTTTTATAGTTATAGTGTACGAGTTGATTCCAACTGTGTCAAATACAAATATTTGACAATTATTCGAAAGTTTGAAACTCTCTGTTCAGACGGAGTTTTCAAGTCTCGACTACACTCAATTCAATTTTTCAAATAAAACTGTCAAAAACATTTGTATTTTGCAAAATCCTTTGAACCATTCAAAAGGTTGATTAACTCTTGAAAACAACGCATTCTTCAAAAAGTTCACATTTGAAACTGATTCTGCATTTCATCGCAAATAGTCACGAATAAACAGCTATTCGTAATGATTACATTCGCTTTCAAAAGCACTCATCGGTTCCGCTCTATAAGACAAAATTAATCAAATAATCGGGTGCGTTTCGGAATCTATTTTTCGTCATTTTCCAGCGAATACCCTTGAATTCGCAACCAGTGCCAAAGGAACTTTGTCAAAATGTTTAAAACAAGCCATCCCACCAGACGTCGCTCGCATTCAAGAATTTTAATTAAAATATCCAAAGTCTTGTTTATCAAAATCCGCAATTCTTCTATTTTCATTACTCTCCAATACAAATCCTCTTCCCACCCCTCAAACGCAAAAATGTTTGCTTCTTTTAATTTCATCCGCGTTTACAGAAAAACGCGGAACGAATTTGGTATTACAGCTCAAGTCTCGGTTTCTCCCCGGGACTTCAAAGCGCTGAATAACGCGGATAAAAATATGCCCGCTTCGCTTATTGACAGGAAGAAATGTTTGCAACGGACAATGTTCGCAATCATTCCGTTTTTCCTCGCGTCTTTCCGGGCAGAAATTAAAATCACTCAGTTCTGCTTTTTTGTCAGGAAATCGCAAAACCCACCCACACTTTTTTTGACAATTTTCACACCCCGACGGCCGGATGAAATAAATAAATGATTTCGACCAATGGCGCCGAGTTGCGAGCAAACAAGCTTCATTAAAACGCGCCACAAATAATGCATTCGCGGCGTTGACCGCAGTTCGGAATTCCTTGAATAATCAAATTTATTGTTCCAACATCTGGGTTACATAAACATTGTGATAACGCGGGCGTAACTTTTGACAGAAGTTCGCGGCAGTTGCCCGCATAAACAAATCGCGAGTTGCCTCTAATCCCGGGTAGTTCCGTCGGGCCGACGCAATAATAATCGCCAACGAAAAATGCAAGCCGAATGCATTGCTGCGAAAGGGCGTGATATCGATTGTTTCGCGGGCGAAGCCAAAAGCTGCATGCTAAATAACGAAAACAGGCGGGACGAGATATTAAATGGAGAACAATTCGCGGAATAAAATGAAGAAACGAGCGAAGACGCGACGAGCATTGTGCGGCGGCGATTTTGCATCGGGCTTTGTTTGTGTTGGAGTAATTATTGGGGTCTGATTGAAAGAGCAAATTGGAAAAAGTAAGATCGTTTGATTAATCACTGAATGCGGGTGATTAGTGGAACTGTAATGCGACGATTTGGAGATATTGTAAATCTGATTGTGAATAGGGAGCGCGATTTGCTGCTGAGATTTAATCCGAAAAATCTGAATCGGGATGCAACAAAGTGACGTATTGCTGATCCACATGTGCGTTCATTTTATATACTTTTGATGTCTTTATCCTATTTCGGTTTATTGATTTCATTCATCCGACGACCGGAAATTTGGCCAGTCGACTTTTTAAGGTAGTCGCAGTCACGATTGCAGTTTATGTATGGCTTAACGAGAGTTTGACAAATAAAATAGAGTTTGGGGAGTGTTCATTTTTTTGGGGTGACAATATATTGTGTTTTGAGGTAAAAATATTCGAAAAATCGTGCACAATTTGAGAAAAGATTATTGTCGGAATTGTTTTCCAATCGGTAAAGTTGAAAGGGATTTATGCTGGAAGTTAGATTAAATTGTGTTTGCAATTTGAAAAACAGTTTAATGTAATTTTGTCGTCTCCGTCGTTAGGAAAAGCATTCGTAAATTAATTATTACATTTATGAAAAGTCGAGAAGAAAATTGTGTTATTTGACTGAGAAACTGATAGAGTTTTAATAAATATATCTAAGTGAAAATATAAGCAAGTAAAATAGAAAACCGTTTAAAGGGTAAAAAAAAGAATCGTAATAACTATTCACGGAAAAAATAGCTGCATTGAATTAACTGTTAAAAAGACTAATATTACGAAGCAAATTTTACTTTGTGCAATCTAATATACAGATTGCAATTTTCTCCGACGAAAATTAACTTCATCCTGAAGCTCTTTACGTCAGAACTAGTATTACTGCAATTTGTTATGATTTTGATTTTGAGCTTTAATGGATTTAAATTCAAACATTTTCGAATTTTCAGAAAACTAATATTTTTAAATCACCTTTTTATAAATAGCAAGAAAACAAAGAAATAGTAAACCGTTGAAATGATAAAATATATTTACAAATAATTTGTTTTCGAGTCTGCAGGTGTAAAAAAGTTATTTGCTTCAGTCTACGTGCTTATTAAGTCTGTAATAAACTATATCTGAGAATAAATCGATATTTGAGACATAAATATTTCCCAAAAAATTGAGACATATTAAAACTATATTGCGAAGTTTAATTTTTTCAGACGTTGCATTTTTTCATTATTTTTGAGTTACAGATTTATAAAAAATGTTCTGACAATGAATCTAATATTTAAACAATTCAAAACCGATTTTGGAATACACTAAAACTAACTTAATTTTGCATATTATTTACGCGACGATGAGATCTCTGAACTATAAAATTGATCTGAGCTGATTCATTATGCTAAAACCAAGAAGCATTAGTTTTACATTGAAAGCTGTATTTTTCGACTAAAAAATGTCATTTTCCGGATTACATTATCGAACAATCCAATTTGTACCCGAGTGCAATTCAGATGTTCAATCAATCTAATCGTGTAGCACGCCAACAGATGAACACGCCAACAAATTGCAACTATTTGCAAATGCAATGGAAATAAAAATTGTATTCGCCAGAGTACACAGTTATTTCAATTGTTCGAGTCTTTGTTCGAATTACCCAAGCCTTCATTTTTAGTGACCAATTGATTACTGATTCGAACTAAAGTTGTTTTCAGATATAATTGTCCGATAAAATATTAAAAATTGTTCTGTAACAAATACTGTAACAGAAAACCGGTTTCAGAACAAATTATTTAAAAATTAAACTTGCTTTTCAGCGACATATCATTCTAACTATTTACTGCGGTTTCACGAAATTCGAGAAATAAATTTGCGGCACGAAACTTCTAAACGATCAATTTCCAATTATTTCTCTATAAAACGTTGAGTCAATTTACATTTAGTTACCAAACCTATTACGAAACAAATATTTTGCCAATTTACAAAATAAATATCAAACAATTGACATTAAATTTGTGGTATTGCATTTATTTTTACGCTGACAAACATTTTCAATTTTCAAGACAAGTTTTCGATATCAAAATGATTACGTGGCCTTAAATTCAGTCTTTTTCCATTAAAAGGATAATGTTTTGTTATGAAGAGCTATCTTTTATAAAAGAGAGTATTATTTTCCATTATAATGATTGTATTTTTGAGAAAAAAATCTTCTTGAAAGTTTAATATTGCAAATTGTGGTGTATTTTCCAACGATGTTTGTAGACTAAGTTGCTAACGCTAAATCAGTAAAATACTGTTGTCTAACGAGACTGAACTATTTTAATTAACTGCTCATAAGAAATATTGGTATTATTCATGAAATGTGGGTCAATCGTGAGTCGTGATTTTTTATATTACAGTATTATTTTAATACAAAATCCATGCCGACTTTTTTTATTCAGTTTTTTATAATCAATCCGGAAAACAAACATGATACGCCGGCAAGGTCCATAAAACTTTAGGTTCCATTTATATTCGCCTGCAGAAATAATGTTTGGCATTTTTGCTGCGCCGAGTTAGTTCATCAAATTTTACAAACACATTCCTTTATTATCCGCACACAAGCCGAACATTCCTCGCATTTATGTGTATTGATTAACCCTAAACGGATAAATGATAAGACTTTATTGAATTTCTTCCTGCACTAAGACCTTCTGCGTACCTCAACGCATTGTTCCATACATCTCTGTTTCCCATTTTCCTTGTCGATTATACTGTAAATTTGTTAATTCCAAATCTAAAAAAACCCAAACCTAAACATACAAACAATTCGCAGATTTGACAAAAAATTGTCCTCAGACCTAAAAGGATTGTTTCGAAAAGATCGTTTTCTCGCCCTAAAATGATATTCTCTTTGGACATTGGATTAAAAATAATATTTCGGAGGTCGTAAACGTCTTAATTAAGACGTCCATCCTCGTTGACTTTACTGCCATTTCACGGCTAACTATTATGTCTCATAATTTCCGACCGAAATCGCGTTTCATTAGATCCAGACTCGTATCCTCCGCCATTTTTAATATCACTCCGCTGCAATATCTCCGGCCGTTTTATTGCATTTATGTGTGTCCAAACAAAAATTAAGTACTTAAGTTGCCGACCTTAAAATCCCGTATTTCTTCTCGTTCGCCGTATTTCAGCTTGCCATATTGCCGTTCGCCGGTCTCCGGCTGTAACAACATTTATCCATTTAATTATTTAATTTAATCCTCATACACGGCGACGGGTCCTAATTGTGTTTCAAAATGTTATCGCACTGGTCATTAACGCGATCAGCCCGGATTTCGTGACGTTAGCGTTTCCGAATTGCGTGCCACGTGACCCGACGACGACGAACGTCGGATTGCGTTTTGTCTGGACTAAACGCCGCTTCACCGTGAATCGCCGGCTTTAACGACAAGAATATCAGAAAGCATTACGCCGCCACGTTCGAGAACCGTCTAGACACCGCGCTGACAGGTCGAGCGCTTTCCGCCGGGCTGCCTTCAGTTACATTCTTCGCGATCCAATTCATCTCTTTATCATTTCGGGCCAACCCTTCAGAGATACCGCAAATCATATACAGAAACCGCGTTCTCTTCAATCCCGAGTCGAGTTGTTCATTAATGTTTCCATCAACGTGGGTTTCGCGGGATTTTTATCTCTTAAAACGGTCCGGGCGATTCCATTCAAGCGACTTGAAAAATTGCTTCAAATGAAGGCAACAATTCGATTCCTCGAGAAGTCAGATAGAGTCTTAGAAAAATGATGGGGTGGCGGTGTTTGAATGCACGTAGAGGTGGGTCTGCATATTTTGACAAAGTTGCTTGAAAAATAGCTCTTCTTGCAAGTAAAATTCATTATTGTGTTTGATGGAAATACAAGAGTTATGAAGTGGGTTACGAAGTGTGGAGAAAAGGGGATGAAGTTTTTCTGTTGAAACAATCGTGATGATTTTGGGTTAATATTTTCGTGTTATTTCAACAAACGTGGCAAATGAGAAAAGTTTACGAACTCGGAAAATGTACGTCTGTGAAAATTACTGTTTAAAGGGTAACGAAAGATGAAACAGGAAAGAAGAAAATTGGGAAAACAATAACTTTTGTGTTTTCCCTATTTTATCAGAATATATGACACCGTTTATGGAATGAAGGGTTTTTGTTAATGATTTTTGGGAATATCTTTTTTCTTCTTTCTCATAGTTTTAGATATTTTAGGATCCATTAAATAACTGACAAACCCTCTTACGAGTAAGAGGGTTTTTTATCAATAAAAGAATTCTTTAGACTATTTCGGATTGCTATTAACAAAGGAAATCAGCTTTCATCGTGTAATTTTCGAGATACCGAATTTTAAAAATGAGTCGAAATAGTGTTACACTTGTGGAGACTAAAAATCGTAGAATTCCACGATATTTTCGCCAGTAATAATTAATAAAATATAATAATAATTAATAAAAAATATTAGCAATGTCGCAACGGAGTTTGAAAATTATTTACTTTACAGTTCTCGAGAAATCGTAAAATAAAGTTACAAGAAACGTGTAAAGGCACTAAAGTTAGTTAATTGGCCTTTCTTCATCATGCCAATTTTCAGTGTTTAAATACAATCACTTTAATAGATATCGATATTTTACGAGTACATACGATCAAAGAATACTCATTTAACGTTTTTAATGTTTTATTCTGCTTTGCTTACTTCATCGTAAGACAACCTAGCTGCCTTAAGATTTCTATGGTGTAATTCCGTTACATGTCAGCAAAGAAATATTAGATATATTTCACTAAAGTCAGACCCATAAAACACGCAGGTAGAAAAATGTTTGAATATCGTGTATGAAAGAATGACAGAATGCACTTTACTACATCTTTGTGTTCACAGGAGCGTTGGTCAAATATTCTGAGGAAAAATAAAAATTAAATTCGTACTAAAAATATATTTTCATTAACTTCGCATTTGATTTATTGTTTACACAAGTACTGTCGAATCTGAAAACAATAATATTATTTTACTCGTTTATTCATCTGACAGCTTCTGGTTTTTATCTCGTATTAAAACGAGTTTAAATTAGATTGAGTTTTTCATGACTTTTTTCAACACTCTACTTATATCAGCTTATTTTTCCATTAATTTATATTCAGACCAATAAACAATCGAATTATATACAATTTCTAACCTCCTAATATCTATGTTCTATTTTCCCATTTTCATTCACCTTCTCCTATTTACTTAGTCTATCAAACGCTTCCCCTCATTATCGCCAGTTCAAAACCAACCGTTCCCAACTAATTTCACGTTATCTCCCGGACGAATTTATTACCCCGCAAACCCCGATGTAAATAAGACCATAACTTTCCGCAGACACGCTTTGAAGTAACAACGCCGTCCCAAACATTGCCAGCAGTCAGCGACTTTCCCCTGCTTTTTCCCATCGACCAAATCCCCCCGCGCTCGTCAACTTCCTCCGGCGCCCCACTCCCACCCACAAATCATCCGAATGTCATTCGATACGTCTTACCCCGTACCCGCTCTTCTCGCCACGAGACCATCGGCCCCGCTTTAAAACCCGATCGATCCCACTCTGCAAAGTCACACCAGCCCCATTTTGCCTTAACCCTTGCAGCTCCTTTTCCCTCAACAATCCGACAGTCCCCTGACCCCCTGTCGACCACACAACTGACTTACATCCTACCCAACTATTCTCTAACTCAATTACCTCGGTCTTCTACACGAACGACCCGGACTTGCAACTCAAATAAATCCACCCCAACCAAAACAGTCTCCCCAGACAGCTAACTTAATTTCTCTCCCCAAAACTCTCTAGGGGACTGCCCCCCTCTTAAGTCATTAGCTCAAACCGGATACAAATCGACGAGGGGGCCGATTCGTCCACTAAAACCCTTTTAACCCCTCCATCGGGGCGATCTCCCCCATTTGGGGCAACTTACCCCCGACCCAAAATCGGACTCCACGGAACGGTGTGAGTAAATCTGAAACATTTTTCGGGGGAGGGGGAACCGACGGGATGGTCGGGGGTAAGTTAACCCCCATGGGGATATATCCCCCTGTCGGGGCAACTTGCCCCAGAGTCAATATTTGAATCCGTGGAATGGCGTGAACCAGATCGAAATGTCTCTCGGGTAAGGGGAACCGACGAAATGTTCGGGGGTATTTAACCCCCTGTACATGGAGATATCTACCCCAGATTGGGGCAACTTGCCCCAGACTCAAAATCCGATTCTACAGAATTGCTTGAATCGGACCGAAAATTTTATCTATGAAGGGGGCAAGCGACGTAACGGTCGGGGGGCAATTCACCCTCAGCTCCCCCCTTCGGAGCAACCCCCCAAGTTGGGGCAACTTGCCCCAAACTCCAAATCCGAATCCCCGCAATGGCACGAATCGGACCAGAATTTTTCTCGGGCAGGGGAAAAGCAACGTGACAGTCGGGGGCACTTAACCCCCGCTTTCACCGGGGCGATCTCCCCCATTTTGGGGCAACTTGCCCCAAACTCAAAATCCGAATCCGCAAAACGCCGTGAATCGGTCCGAAATGTTTCTCGGAGGTGGAAGCGACGGTCGGGGGGAGGGGGTGGGGGGCCGGAGCGCGCGCGCGGATCAATACGCGGGAGAGCGGGACGGCGCGCGCGTGGGCGCCGGGACTCGATGGCGTCGGACTGGCTGTGCCCCTCTCACCTTGTGCATCGGCGTGCCCCAGAAGTCGTTGTAGAAGACATTCTTCAGGGGCGTGTGTGGCCTGAGGTCGCGGTTGTCCTTGACGGCCGAGATGTCGTCGAACACGAAGCCGCAGCCGAGGCTGTTGGCGTAGACGGCGAACGCGGTGAACGCCACGGTCGCCGCGAGAGCTCCCCGCGCAGGCACTCCCATCTCACGGGCTGGTGCGCATCGGGCCCGGGGGCGCGCGGCTCACCTGCTCACTGGCGGCGTGCGGGGTCGGCCGGCATAGTAGCGACGTCGGGGCGAGCGCAGGTCAAGGCGACGCGG
>JABFPB010001280.1:0-26408 GCA_022817645.1 Ceratoteleas bidentatus | reverse complement strand
TTATTTGTTTGTAAATTATTGTGGAGATAAATATTACAAAATATGTACAAATATAATTTTTTTTACTATTAGTTATGGCTAAATGTTCTTTACATTTTTTTCTCTTTAATAGAGAAAATATACTACGCTACTACGGGTATACATCAAAATAAGCTTTTTCCCCGATAAAACGACAAACGTCGCACTGGTTCTCGCGTGCTTCGGACAATTAGAATTGTTTTTCGCGGACGATTTGACATTAGCGCTAATCCGCGTAACGCGTATTATTAATTGCAACGAGGAAAACAAGCTATTTCGAGTCGGCTGACTATTTTTAGCTCGATTTTTGACTTTACGTAAATTAATTCGCCGATTCTTCGAACCCTGATTTATTCCGCGCGTTTCCGGAAAATCCATTTTGTTTGTGCGATTTTTTCACCCATTGTTCCATTCAGAATGACTTCATTCACGTCGCCGGAAGATAACGTTCCGATTTCAACCGGATCAATTTGCAGACTTTACGCGCAGCCGCAGTTATTTCGAATGCGATCGGTCTGAATCAATCACCCGAAGAAAACGTCTTACGAGATACGGTAGCGTCACGGTGTATATCTAATCAGCGAACAAGTCAAATTAATCGGTAAAACAAAGTGTCTCTGATTGACACGTTACTTCACATGATGAACCGAGATAAAGAAATGAAATTCGAGTTATTACGATACACGCCGATCGCTATCGTCCGGCGTGTTCTTATTTGTCATTGATTCGACGGCAATAAATCGGCCGAATTGCTCGTAAGTAATGCATGTGCAATTGCAGTGCGGCGGACAAAAAACGTGACTCTAATGACCACTGTCATATAACATTTCCAGTCAAAATTGAATAGAATATAAAATTGTTCTAAACGTAAGATCGGTTGAAATTTCGTATCAATTTTGTCTGAAAATTACATTATGAACATTCATTACATTATACAAATTGTAGGCACATCTGTGTAGGAATTTTATGCAAAAACATCAGATTACTTTTTGTAATACAGTTCTGTTAATTTGCTAGTAAATAATTTATATTTAATATTAATAGGACATTGTACGAAACTGATATGAAAGTGATTTACATAAATTACTTGTAACTTTTGTGCGAATTGTACGCAAAATTCATACAACTTTAAGACTTTTGCATTCAATTTGCATGCAGTTTGCATGAAACCTGTTCATCAGGGGGATGAAAGGAATAGTGCGTTCGGATCCGCACGCGAATATTATAAATAATGTGGCTTCTCGAATATATGCCATTGTTGTGAACGTGACAGTGGCACCCGTTACATTATTCTTGGCACCTTTGAGCAACCAAGGCGAACACAATGCATTATAAAAATATGCCCACAGACGTTCATGACCGGGGATCTCGCTCAGTCGCATCTGAACTCCCTTCCCATAAGTCGCAACTTCGAACCGCAAGCTCGAGCTTTGTCTTTTTCTCGCGTAAGTGCAGTGCACGCAAAATGATTTCATCATGATGACGTTGTTTCGCTTCTGGGTCTTGTACAAGTTTGACCGCATTGCACAAATAAGTATTTAAATAACAAAGAAAACAGACAAAAGTCGAACAGAAGAAGAAGTATTAAAATTAGATTTTAGGACGATTAGATTAGGAAAACAAAGATTAGATAAAATTGGAAGAAGAAAGTGAGAGAAAACACTATTTTACAAAGAAATTTGTAAAAATAGTGATTTTTCAGTTAAACCTAATTTAGTATTATAATGAGTTCGATAAAGTTGTTATATCTCTCGATTAGAAGTTTTAATGAAAGTATCTGAAATGTTTTTTACAAATAATTGTTTGACAAAAAGTGTTAACAAGTATTTGTAGAAAAATTCGTTTTTAGTCTAAATACTGAAAACAGCTTTTAACAATAGTGTTGCATTAATATTAAATAAAGCAGCGATGACAAGTATCGTTAAAGCATTTCTTAATATTAGCCTGTATGACCCGTTTATAGGGGTTACGCGTTTAATAAAGTTGGCAATAAACCAGACACGCTTCTCGAAAAATAATAAAAAAACAAAGAAACATTTACGTCACATGTCATTTCGCAAACAAAGAAATACACCTCTTGTCAATTACTTTTCTTAGTATTAGACATAAAAATGCGGAAAAAATGCTAATCCGCATTTTTATGTCTAATTTTTTACGATTGGTAATCCTTGTAAAAAAGGATTAGCGCTGAGATTTTGAAAAATGAAAACATGTCAAATACGCGTCAAATCGTGTTTGGCATGTTTTCACGTGAAGAAAAACATGTTTTTGCAGAGTGTGCGAAATGTTTTCTACCTGCATTAGAACGTCATAAATTCAATTAAACAATTTGTTGACATCGATTGGATACATGCTTTGAATCATTCAACATTAATGAACACATCTTTTATTTGAATTAAATACAATTTTGTTTGTACAGTCACACAATACAGATTGAAGTCAGTTTTTATAGAATACAAGATTTATTTTCGTACTTATTTGAACTTATTTCGTACGCAACTGTTTGACGAATATTGTCCATATTTAGCTATAAAATATTTGAAACTATTTATTTGTTATAAACTATATTAACTAAATCACTTAATTTAACTGAGCAGTTTAAGATAAAACACATTTGTTCGTAAGGCTAATAAACTGATTTAATCATTCTTTATGTAAATTCAAACTCGAACAAAGTTGTTTTTGTTCATAATTTATTAACATATTTTACTTTTGCGACTACACAAAACCTAATAAAACATGATTTACATAATATATAATTCTCTGAATTTACTGACATATTCCATATCACATTCAAAATGTGATTTTTATTTTTATTTTATTTTATATTTAAGTTGTAAGACACGTGTCTTTGGAATAGTTATACCTAATCATCGAGTATACTTTTGGTATGTCCTAATCTACTTTTGCTATTTGCAATTTCCCACACAGCACAATTGCAATGACTTCATAATGACATGTATCTGTCGGTATCATTCAAAAAAAGGCAAGCTCTCTCAGCAGCATACTTTTGTTCTCTTTTCTTATGAATCAGTGTAATGCCAGGAGTTCCGCACAAAAGACACCCGCGTGCCAGTCACGTGACATTCACTGTCGTCATTCGAATCAGAAGAACCAAACACCGCATTATCTACGTGAAAACAACGTTGCAACTGCGATTGTTTTTCGCGCCGCCCCGACTTGATGATTGTACTCGCACGAACGCGATCTTATTATAGATGTGAAATAGAGAGTGCCGCGTGAAAAACGATCAAAAATACTCGCGCGGCCGTGCTTTCTTGAATGAGTTTTCGCGAATCCACCAAGTTTATTTTTAATTGGATGCAGCGAAAAATTCAAATAACACGGTTGCAATCGAGGATAATTTTAGGCTCGGGATGCAACCGAGCCTAATTTCGTGGACATTTTGGTGGATTTTAGGCTGTGGTTTGAGATTGCAAATTTTGAATTTCTTGGATTAAATCAAAGAGGTTTGAATTCAGGGGAAAAAAGTTGTAAAAAAATGATGTAGTGGTTCTTAAGTGTCTTTGTAGTAATTTTTTGAGGAAACATTTTTTTCCTCCATTTTTCAAAAATAATTGTAGCTATAAAGTATAACCAGAAAAAATTGTTTTCCTTGAAAATAAATGAAAAAACACTATCACACCAGAATAATTTATTCTCCGTTTTGAACAAAATTACATTTTCCCATAAACTCACATATTTTTAAAAAGATGTGACTTTTTGCAAATTGAACTTCAATTTTCAAATGAAAATTGAAGATCCTTCAATTTTCATTTGAAACGGAAGATTTCCCTTGAAATAAAACCATTTCTTCCAACGCCCCATCCTAAAAAGATTAGACAAAAGTTCGTTTCACAAAAACTGATTTCACCAATCAGTTTTTTTGATTGGCGCAATCAGTTTTGCTCCCAAAGCTCGACCGTCATTTATGAAATTACTCGATCGATGGAAAAAGTTCGATCGGTTACCGAAACGCGCGATTATTCATAATTTCCCGCGACCTGCGCGTCTAACGAGTCCGCGAAGGTCAAGGTCGCGACATAGAAAATGAGAAGCACGGCGCATCGTGTCCCAGCGAGCCGGCGCGGAATCGCGCGTGCGACCGGTGCAACTGGAAAACTTCGGGTTGCGCGATAACGAAAACCTCGATCGGCTCGGGCGATCGAAAAAGACGTCCCCGCGCGAATTTCGGTGGAACGTTTCGGTGGCTGAAACCGCTCGGCGGAGGCGCCGGCGACCTACTTTTCGCGCGCCTTTAGCGCGAGATAATAAGCACGTGTACCGCATTTCAGTCAATCAATCGTACACGCCTGACTCGCCACTTTATCACTCGTTGATTCGCCTTTTCTCGCGTTACACGCGCCGATCTGAATTCGCGAAGAAAGAAATTTACGATTCTCGTCTTAATTTGCAGATTCGGGAATAGAGGTCGTAAATTTTGAAAAGCAATGAGCGAAACAAAGATGGCTGTACGTTAGATTGTTTTGTAGACGAAGAGGAATTATATATACGTGGTCTTCCTGAATTGGAGAGCATAGAAAATATTGAAAGTGAATTGCGTAGATCTTTTAAATAAATAATTAAACAAAGCAAAGAAAATTCTAGATAGTTTTCGAAAACTCTAGACAGATAAAATTTGCTTGACTTTCCCTTTTCACTTTCCAAAAATATTTCCTAGAAAGTCTCCCACATTTTTGGAAACCTCTTGATTTTCTTTCAAACTTCGTAAAATGAGAACCAATTGATATTGGTTATATTTCTAACGATCTTCAGGAAAGTTTGATTGCAATATCGTTGATTGTAAAAGACGAATCAAGTTGCAATTACATGAAAGCAAAAGTGGAGATCGATTGATTGAAAACGAGCATACAAAGTTTCCGGGTCAGGAATTAAAAGTACAGGAGGAAAGGTTTTCTACGCAGCTGAATTGAGGAAAGCGAGCTCTGACGAAATCTCGGGTTATTGAAAAACGAATCCAGCAGCAAGGTCACACCGCGACTTGATACAATGACACTCTGAGTGCGAGGAAAAAAGAGAAAGACAATGAGTTTGACAATGAGTATCGCGCTTCGTAATTTTTCAACTTGAGAATGTCAATTTGTTGCGCGTCGGATTGGGGAATAGTCGTGGTTCAGTGAGAAGTGGCTCGACTGAATCACACACGAGTAAACGGTCAAATTGAAAAGAAACCATAAAACTAATTAACGAGCGCAGTAATGCGTATTTTTTGCTATCTCCGTGGCATGTGTGAGGAAAAAACATGAGTTATGTTTCGACTCGAGATTTGAACAAATGATCGTTCGGGTGTACGGTCAACTGGGATATTGAGCTAAAAATATTAAATGTAAGTTTGCAAACTTCTGCAAAAAGTTGGGTATGGAAATGTATGCTTTAATTATGCAAGTTAATTGTGCAGCCAATTTGCATGCATGGATGTTTCGTAATAAATATTGAAGTAACAACGTAGATTTACATGTAATCGGGAAATTTCAGATTGAGTGTCGATTAAAATGACACGTACTGTTACATAGAAGCTTTTTGTCAGAAAATTACTACTGCTGGTTAATGATGCAATGAGAAGATTTAGATCGATTTTCATTACTTTTTCTATCGTCAGTGTGGTTTTTGTGAAAACTATTGGAACATCGAAAAAAGATAGGATATTTTATATTATGAAAAAACACTTAATTAATTGATTTTATTAGCCAATTAGTGTACTGATCGATTAAATGCACACTAGCCTTGATATTAAGAACGTAACATCGAGTGTAAATGTATGACAAAATTATTTTGAGAAAAATCTGAAAACCCGATTTTAAAATATATTATATAATTTCAGAATATAGTAATCGATTCAGAATAATAAATCTCAGCAATTTTTTCATTTCGGTATTTAAAAATATTTGCGTGTCATAATTATTTAATTGGCCATACAGTATAGTGATTAACGTATGGGTCAGAAATGTCATTAATATCTTTAACGACAGTTTAATGTATCAGTTAATATAACATGTATCAGGTCATATATTATTTACTATAGATTTACACTTTTCCATTATAAAATATTCTATCTTACATATTAGATAATGTGCTGATTTCAGATATAGATCAGTAGATTGATATTTACTTTGGCGTGAATCTTTATAATTGAATTTCAAAATTAATTTGAATTTTTGAAATGTTTGTTTTTATGTTGTGCCAATATTAGTCTAGAAATTCGATAACAATCTGATTCCAAATATATTTGCTTTGAAAAGAAGTAATTTTATCTGTTAAATACACAGAAGTTATCTATTCTCCTGAATAATAATTCGTGAAACGCAGTTATTACAGCTTTTCCTCAATTCGTTGCCATTCAATACATCTTGCATCAACATTTTACTATACACATATAGAACATTAATCATTCTTCGGAACTTGCAATTAAATTCATAAAAAGAAAATAACGTCACTTAACTCTAGGTATTGCTAGTTGGTTCTTATTCATTTTAAACAGTTTGAAAAACCTCCGTACAAATTATGAAAATGATTAAACTGCATAGTAGTACATAAAATAAGTTGTTAACTCCATCAACAAAAAAGTTAAAATTTTTTTTATTTAAACATAAAGTATAAAAAACTAAAAAAACTTCTCCAGTAAAAAAATTTTGCATTAAAGGAAATTCTGAATAATAGGATTTTACTGACAATTACATCGATTTTAGATTCCACAAACCCATAATATACAAGGAACCGACTATTTTCCGGCTGTGGGAGGTTTTTTGAACGTTTCTCGAAACGTTGCCTGAACGTCGCTAATCGTTTCACAAACTTTGCGATAATTTATTTTTAATAATTTTTTAAATTATCGACAGATTTCCTGAACGTTTATAGAATGTTTGGAAACTCTATTTTTATTTATACTATTTATTTGTTTGTAAATTATTGTGGAGATAAATATTACAAAATATGTACAAATATAATTTTTTTTATTATTAGTTATGGCTAAATATACTATTTACTCTATTAAAAAAAAGATATCACTCGGAATCGAACTCAAGCCTCCGAAGTGCCAAAAGGTCACCCTAATACTGACCCTAGTGTGTGTGGAAAGTAGAAATATATTGGCTATATGGGAAACAATATTTTGGAAATATATTGGAATTTTTTTCAATATATTAGAATATATTTATAATTGCTGAAATATATTGAGACTGTATGTTTCCTATATGGTCAATATATTCCCAATATATTCCCAATATATTCTCCATATATTTCCAACACATTTCTACTTTTACTAGGGGAGTCAAGAGGCTTACATCTAAACAAATCTTTTTTGTTGATATCTCCCAGCATACATTTTCACAAACGTTTAGAGAACATTAATCGGTTCCTGAACGTTTATAGACGGTTTGGAACCTTTAAGAAACCTGCAGACAATTTTCAGCTAAACGTTCGCCAAACGTTTATTGAACTTTCGGCTCTTTTAGGGAATGTCTTCACTTTCTAACTTGAAATATAAATGAAAAAAAATTGACTTTTCTGATTCCCTATTCTTTATTGTCAAAATTGTTAATTGATAATAATTCAACAAGTTATTTCCTTTAACGAAATTATATTTATCAGTACTTACACACTGTAAACAAATCAACAAATTCGCTTCCGAAATCGATCGGCTTCCCCGGCGAATAGCCATTATCTCAGTCGGTAGGAAAGGTCTGTTTCACTTAGCTATGTGATCCGATCCATTCGCGTGCATATTCCGTAGTCGATGGCGCACCCTTGACATGTGCCAGCTTTCCTCCCACTTTCTCACTGTCGCGCTTTATGTTTCTGTTTCGGGCCTCCGCCGACCCGAGAGAAATTCAGCCGTCACCGGGGCACATTGGGTTCCGAGGCTTCGCCGCGAACGCGCCTACCTCTCGCCACTTAACAGACCGTACGCGAATCGCTCGCATTTACGCGAAATTCCCAATTTTCACGCGCTTCCACGATGAGCTTCAAAGTACTGCTTCGCGTAACCGCGACGCGCACCGCTGGGGCCGGTCGCTTCAAAACCACCGAAAACTGCAGCATCTCGCTCGCGAGATGTTTTAGGTGAGATTTCGCGATAAAATCGAGGTGAAACGTGGCAGCGACGTTTCCCGTCGATTTTTGCCTTTTTACGTAGGGAACAAGTGTCGATATAATAAGAAAATGATTTAGTTGGTAGAAAATAAATAAATTTTGGGTCTCAGAGTGAATTATTTTGAAGAATTGAAATATGATTTCAAGTGAAGTAAAGTAACATTCGCTTATGTGAAGTATAAGTATTGATGTAAGTAAATATTTAGGGGAATTAATTTGTCTTTTTTAATTGTTAAACAGTGTAAAAAATATGGGAAGTTACGGGTGTATTCTATATAATTATTGTGCTTTTTATCCGGGATCGGTTATTTTTGCAAAGAATCCGATTTAGTTGGTATAATAATCTCGTTTTTTCAGTGTAGTAATGAGAATTGGAATGAAAATAAAATTAAAATTTAATTTGGATTGTATTTAGATTGGATTAAAATGAAATGGTGCTTTGCGGATATCTGTACACATTGAAGGATATTTGATGTAGCGTATTTTTTAATTGAATTACATATATTTGTGTTATTGAATTTAATTGCAATTTGTCGATTAATTTAGAGTAAACATTTTTTAATAATTTTCAATTGCATTAGTACTCCAAAAAATACGTCTGAACAAATGATAAAAATATCGTGTAAAAAATACCGTTTTAAGGGTCAGCAGAAAATTCACTGACGGAAAACGATTGTAAAGACTAGAATAATGCCCGGTGCGAAGGAAGAATATGATATACTGACCTTCGATATAAATGTAACTTTCTTTCCGTCGCTGTTGTGACGAAAACACCGATTCCATTACCAGCAGTAAAAACAAGCCATTTCACAAGACAGTACATAGAAAATCGATGACAATAAAAATGTTTTTGTGCGTAACCCTCGTTTGGGCAAAATTTTCATAGGCTGTACGATAAAATCCAAAAGTTTGATGCATAACATTAATAGTGAATTTCTTATTCTTATTGAAATTGAAATACTACATTTTTTAATTTTGTAAAATCGAATATAATCGGATATTTATATATTAGTTTATTATGATTGTCTATACGGTGCAATTTAATTATAGCTACGCGCGATAATCAAGCAAAGTTGTGCATAATTTTCCTTATCTAAAAAGAGATAAAAATAATTTTTATACAATCCAGAGACAATTATCGCAAAATATTTGTGCTACACTGATTAATTTTGTTTGTTACATTTCGAAAACCAAACATTTTAAATTTGTATACTAAACATTTTCGTTATTAAAATTTATGTGTTAATTTTTGGCGTTCCAGTGTTTTGAAGTATGCGATTTTTTAAAATATTTAAATACTGCTGAATCGACATCGACGGTCTGTAAAGTCAGCAGATTTTTGGAGCTAAATCAGCGTACACATTTCAGCAGATATAAAAAATATTCATTTCATTGTGCCAATTGCAAGTTTAAAAAAGATTATAAATTAGCTTTAAGCACAATCGTATTGAGTATTTAATTTTGGTTCTCAATTGATTTTTGGGTATAGATCGAAAACTTATTTGTTATATTTTGGAATGTTTTTAATATTTATTAATTTATTTAAAATTTTCAGAAAATAAACTAATGTAAAAAATTTTAATGTTAAGTATACTTTTGATATTAAGGAGATTCCAAAGTTACACAATTCA
This sequence comes from Ceratoteleas bidentatus, assembly GCA_022817645.1. Classification (NCBI taxonomy): domain Eukaryota; kingdom Metazoa; phylum Arthropoda; class Insecta; order Hymenoptera; family Scelionidae; genus Ceratoteleas; species Ceratoteleas bidentatus. Next base: position 16,650 of record JABFPB010001280.1, on the reverse strand, counting down.
ACTTTTCATGTTTCATACTTTGGTTGCAATGATATCTCGAATGGGACACATTTTCTGTTTACACTATGTAATCTCGCTGATTCGAGGCAACCAAATATTCATCATGCAGCATAATTTTTATTGCGCAATGAAATTAACGAATCTGTATTCTGTCCATTGTGTTTGCTTCAATTTTATTTGCAGTCACTGCTCATGCATTTCTCATACGATATTTCTCCAAAATTTATAATAATATCGTCAATTTATTATCGATCTTGCCACGTAACATCATGAAATATTTCGACAAGTTGCGCCCATTTCGCAAAATCAAGCAAAACTGCCGTTTTCTCGAATTTGCAATTTAAACGCCTTCCGTTCAACAACCCAATATTCAAATTCGTATATAGCAAGCGAAAGTTTATTCAAAACGAGACACTGTTTTCGAGGAATTTTCATTTGAAAATAACTCCATCTTTCACTTTTTTATATTAACAGAAAAAAACAGAAACTATTTCCAAAACAACAAAAAAATGCTGAATAATTGTAAACAAGTTTGGCACTGATTGATAAAATTTTAGGATCTCTAAAACTTTCCAACAATTCTAATGCAATTTCACCGAAAAGATTCGCTTAAAATATACAATTATCATCTCGTGAGTCTGACTTTTATCATTTACGCCAACAGAAAAAAGTTGGAATGATAATGTAAGCCGCAATAATATTTACGCCAATTTCGTAGCCTATGACGTAACCGTCCGTAGCGTTACATTGAACCGTAGGTAGCCCTCGTTTATCGTGTTCGCATTGCACGCTTGTCTGGAATATTTTTTCGGGATCGATAGTTTGGCTAATTTGCAGACGCCATGAAAAATTCGCTCTAGCTAGACCTTGGGAGGAATGTCCGACTTTCCAAGCAGAAGTTGTTCAAAATCAATTTCGATAAATATTTATGAACTGTAATCGGCGTTCGTCGAAAAAATATGATAACAACAACTATAAATGTTAACGGGCCGAAAACGGAATGAAAAATATCAAAGAAATTGAAAACAGCACAGTTTTTCGAATTTTACAAATCTTTTTTGAAGAAAGAAAACTTTCAGTTTTCTTTTTTTTTAGCGTTACCTCGGAAAATTAATTACATTTAGGTGTTTACATTATCCCTTTACGTTTTTTTGCATCTAAAGAATAAATATACGAAAGACAAATATTGCAACGTGTTTAAAGCATTGCCTTGCAGAAGGTAAATGGTTTCGTAAATAAGCTGATCAAACAGTCAATATCGTTTCAAAAGTCAACAAAAAATCGGTTCACTGCCAAAAAATGATTATAAAACAATTCCGCTCGGTGCGAAGCAAGAATTTGATATATTGACCTTCGATATCAATGTAACTTTCTTTCTGTCACTGTTTTGACGAAAACACCGATTCCATCACCGGCAATAAAAACAAGTCATTTCACTTGTTTTTATTGCTTAAGACTTAGGTTTTTCGATATACTTTCAAGTATCTTCAGTTAACATATTCTCCACACTTAGAACCCCAACATTAGCATATTGATCAATGCGACATTTCCTATGTTCCCTGCGGACAGTAATTTCGTCCATGGCTCAATAATCCCCGATTTATTTGCCGAAACAACCTACGTGATTTCGAATCTTGGCGACCCTTTTGTATTATTTAATTTTCCGACTAGCGAAAACAGATTTGTGGAGAAAAGAGTCTTGTCGCAAAGAAAAATATTATTTTTGAGAGGAAAAAATTTGGTAAAAAATCGTTTTAAAAGATCGAATTATTATTAACCTCTTGACCAGATGAAACCATTAAACTGAATTTTAAAAATGTTACATTCCCCTATCAGCATTCATTTTCATCCACAACTCGCGCGGGTTCAAATGTAAATGAACCTAATTCGAGCAAAGTTCACTAATGTCAAGAAGTGCAATTCTGAGGCGACAGAACAATGATCCATTCAAGACGATAACACGTCTTTACGATTTTTCTGCATATTTGTCGCGAAACAATGTATCGAGTGGATAAGCGAGAGTCGATTGCATAACTAATCGTGATTAGCTTAAATAGTGTTTTTCGCGCGCGAGAAAAAAAAACGTTATCGAAGTTGTTCGATTGAACTACTTCGACACGGTAATTAAATGACCATTTGTTTTTAATAGATGATTACAGTTGTAAATGTTTTGTTTAGTCATCCGGTCGAAAAAAGTTCTGATAATATGGTTCACATGGAAAGTTCGCCGGATTAGGAAAAACGTGATAATCACACGGAAAAAGGTGGGAGTTAAAATTTTAAGTTATGAAAACTGATCCTGTGAATATCAGTGGGTTGGTTGAGAACTCTCCATTAGCACCTGGACTTCTACCTGTTTGTTACGTTTTTAGAGTCAATCCTCCAGGAACGAACTTTCCAATTGGCAAATTTCAGATAATTTTACCGAATGAAAAGTAGTGCACCTGCTATAAAGTAATTTTTAAAAATTGAATCAAATTTAATTTAATAAACAGAAGTGTTCTTGAAATAACGAAAAGATTTATTTTAACCCAAAATAGTTCATTTGAACCAAAGGGATTTTATTTTACAAGTAGGCAAAACAATGTTATTCGTAACTAAAGTTATTTTGAAATTCGAATTCAATTATTCTTTTAAATTCAGATCGAAAAACAAACGAAAGGTTAATTGTAAATTAAACCGGTGAAACATCGTAAAAATCCAAAAAAATCGTAAAACTTTTCGTTCAAAGGTTCCAAATTTGATACGTATCAATTTTTCAAAAAGGTTGCATTGTTTACCGAGAAATTTTCACGAAAGTAAAACGCGTGTGGGAGAAACTTCGAGATGTCTTCAGAGAAAGCGGCGAAACCGGTTGCTTTTACACCTGAGAAGTTTTTAACCGTTTTTGCAATTGACTGGCGAGACACAATATGCATCCAAAAACCGCAGGCAAATGGGACAAATGTGTGCGAGTAAAACATCTGTCACTTAAGTAAATTAACGGTACTTGTTCTACTTCTACAGAAGATTTAACTGTTTACTTAGAGCATTGAATTTAATTGATTAAGCTGCGTTAATTCTCGTCAGATGCACGAATTAAAGTTCATTACAATTTTTTCATATGTGATCACCTGATCTCACGCAACGAGTGAAAATAATTATAATAACCCACGTGACACGCACGCCATCGGCGATCCAACGAGAAATCGGTACGATCGGGTTTTTTACCGCGACTGCCGATCGACAAATTTGTTTTCCCACTTTTTTGCGCGCCATTTGAACGAATCGTCCCTGTAGTGACGATTTTTTGCTTCTTAATCATGCAAATTGCCTATCGGATTTCATAACACGCAGTGGTCCGATTACATAGCAAAACGCCACAAATGTTTTTTCAGAAAGTAAATTTTGATACGATTAAATGTCAGACACGAGCTTCAGCTGCGCTTTCGAAGCAAAACGAACCATGTCGTTACAATCAACCAAACCATTTCTGAATTACTTGGTTGGATCATCCAAAATGATGCAAAACCTACTACGTTTATGAGCACATTAAGAGAAAAACCTGTAGACTAGATGACTCGTCAATTTCTCTTGTCAGAAGGGTACCCAGTTCTAGTCAAATAGATATTTTTGAAGAACGATCCTGGAGAAGATATTTTTTAATTGTAAAATTCTGAAATAAAACCAACAGAAATCTGTTTTTTTTTCTGGTCAAGCTGTTCGAAAACTAAGCCGCCTGCTGTTACACATCACGAACTGACCACATGAAAATCACGTGACGTTTGAGAAAAAAAAGAGCTCGTCTGTGCGTGCACTATCATCTCGGGATGTTGGACGACGATTAAAAAAACGATAAGCTCGTTATTATGCGTGAATGCCCGTGTCAGGAATAACGATCGTATTGTCTATTTAAATCGTTGCCTGGTTTGACTATGCGACGTGCATACCAAGTAGCGAAAAAGATACCGAAATGACTCGTTAACTGGTCCAGCTGTTCGCTGAGACCGAAAACTCGTCATCATTAGGTCTCGGTCAGGAAGCGAATTTGTCAGGAAACAAACGCTGCGTTTTATCCTTGATAGTTTAAACTTAATGACTATTGACGAACAAGGCAGATTGGCCTTGACAGTAAGCGTCAATTGAGTGTTTCTTCTTGAAACCACCCACGAGTCTCATTATCAGCCGTGAGGCTCGCGATTTCATGACCGAGGCTTCTTCCCGCGCAGACACCGCGATTCCAATCATCCTTCACTGATGCATCGCGAAAACGAACGGTTTTATAAGATGACTTTCATCATTTCTAAAAACAATGTCATTAAATATCGCTCAAAGGTACCAAGATCTTTGAGTGCCGAAAAAAGAATTGTTCTTCCCTAGGAAACATTCATCTTCTTTCCAATCATGACAGTTTTTCCATCTTCCACTTATGAGACACTCTTAAAACACTCAAAGAATTTCGAAAAAACCTTGTCCTTGAACCAGACCATCCGAATTTCGTGTCACGAAACAGCCGAAGCAGTAACCAAATAATTGTACTGAACAAATCGAGGCCTTCGTTCTGCGATAAAGTATGCGTTAAATATAGGCGGGCGCGTGGATCCCGCGAATGTATGTTTGCCCGTGACTTTCAGCTGGCCAATTTCCAACGAACGTGAAAACGCCGGTTGCTCCTTTTTCTCTTTTGTTCTTGGGTCATTCCTCAACCTAAACGACGCTCGTTACTCGTCTTTTCCAGCACCAGCAGGATGTCGCGCACGATGCTGAAGGATTCGCCGAATGCGGCCATCGACAAGACATTGCTCAGAAAGTACATGGAGCTGCCCCAACCGGCGGACAAAATCCAGGCGAAGTACATCTGGATCGACGGCACTGGAGAGGGCATCAGAGGCAAAACCCGCACCCTCGACTTCGTGCCCAAACACCCGTCAGGTCAGTTCCTGCTTCTAATCCGATAGTCCAAGTCAGAGGGACCTACGTCAGAGTCTATTGACCTAGTTAAATTGTAACAAGAGAGGATTTGTTTGTTACGGTCCGAGAACCATTTCTTAATCCGATGAAAGATCTTTCGTAACAGATTCTTTGTTTAACTCAAAGACTCGGAGATGATCAGCATTTGCTTGCAATGCTGAGTCTGAGTGTGATAGTTTCACTAGGAAACCAAGGACTGAATGAGAAACCATGTTGGATAAGGTAAAACCATGTTGGATAGGAGAAAAGAACATGTACATCAAACCAAAAGAAAGGTGGAAAGAATCTTTCCTCTTTTTTTCTCTTTACATGTCTGAGTCTTCCGCTAATTCCAACATAGGATTTGCTTCGAAGTCAATAGGGTTTTCTTAGATCCAATTCTTGTCCTATTTCCTGTTATATTTATTCGCTACGTTTCATTGCAGACCTTCCTATCTGGACTTTCGACGGAAGCTCCACAGGCCAAGCCGTTGGAACCAACAGCGACGTGTTCTTGTTCCCTGTCGCTATCTACAATGACCCGTTCCGTTGTGGCAACAACAAACTCATCCTCTGCGACACATACGACAAGGACAAGAAGCCATGCGCGACCAACAAGAGGTTTAAGTGCAATGAAGCGATGGAGGCCGTAAAGAGTACGGAACCCTGGTTCGGAATTGAGCAAGAATACACACTGCTGGACTTTGACGGCAGACCCCTTGGCTGGCCCAAAAATGGATACCCGGCACCGCAAGGACCATACTATTGCGGCGTTGGAGCTGACAAAGTTGTTGGCCGGGAAATCGTCGAGGCACATTACAGGTAGGATTCGAGTTACTTGCATGAAATGGAATTATTGAACGATTTTTTTGCGCAGGAAAAAGGAAGTAAATTATTTATTTAATATTTACTGTACAATTTGAGAAAATGTGGTCCATACTCTTCGAATAGTTCAGAAACATATGGCGTATTAACAAATGGCAGATCCCTACTGATTTGGCTACCAGTGATTACATTTTTATGAGATTTTATGTCAGAATCATAATTGAAAGTTTCAAATCGAATCAGAAGTTAGAGATAAAATAAGAAGTCTGAAATGCACTATAAAATTCAATTACTAAATACGTTTCCAACATTGGAATACTGGTGAGAATGAGAAATGTAAACTACAAGATATTTGAACTAATATTTATGCAGTATTTATGACAGTCATTTTACGAAATTCAGCTGAATGACAGCTCGAAACCACAATTCTGAAAATATTTTCAATTTCACAAATATTTTATTTGTGCAAATTTCGTAATAATACAATTATTTAAGAAAACGAATTATCATTGGAAAAGAATTATTTTGAGTGAGTGAAATTGAAACACGGAAGTTTAAACAATGTAGGAATGTCGTGTTCAGAAACTTAAAGTGCGGTTTAGTAAACGCATACAGTTGTTTATCAAACAAGGATAAAGTGTAGAAGAACAGAAAACGAGTAGTAAGACAGCGTAAGATTGATTCAAGTATTGAGTCATCGACTCGTCTGTACAACTTTTTCCGGTGCATTTCGTTTGTTTGTTTCGCCAAAAATTAAAACGCTTAATAATGATGTAGTGCCAAGTTATTTGCAGCTATATTAAGACGTACTTCAGGTCATCTTTTTGGTGCATTTTGTGTGAAGTCGAACATTTTAAAATCATGTTTCTTTTTAATTTGGGAATATCGCATTTCGTTTGATCATTCGTTTTCTGTGTAATCAATATCTAACTCGCGTTTTGATCGATAAATGTCATTGACTTGCATTAAGACACATTTACCCATACTAATCTTGAAATGAACGATATATCAAGTGTTTGAAAGGTCGCAATTTTTACTATCGCTTTGTAGAACACTTTAGCCAACGATGAAACATCAGTCATTTGGTACAGTACATGACGTCACGAATTGATAGAACACTTTCCGATTAATTCTTGTAATTCCGCAATATCGCGTAAAAGTGGTTTAACGTAATTTCGTGGAATTCTTAAAACTTCTAGTTCGGAATCGCAAACAGTATCACAATGCACATAGCAAAAGTTTCGGTAATACATTATCTGAATACGGATAGGAAATGAAGTATTTTCTTGCTAAACTATGTGCTGAATTAGCAACATCATAAAGAGATTTGATACTTAAATCTAACTTTCCACGTCGAGTCTAGCATGTCACTGCCAATTCTATTTCTTATCTTATCGCATACTCTGACAAGAAAGTTTCCTTTTCTTCTTCATTTCCACTGTCCCTATTATTTCTAAGAATAAAACGAATAATATTCTTCAAGAATATATTTTTAATTTGTAACTTTCATGTATCGCAATATCAAGATACAAATCAAATTTGGTCTAAATAGACTTTAGACAACGCTACATTATTAAAGAAATAACTTAAATATAAACTAGAATTGTAGTTTATATTTAAATTATAACATAAACTTTAAAAATAAACTAGAATTGTAGCAATACATTCTTAAAAAAATTGTCACAGAAACTTCCAAACAATTTTTTTAGTTTTTCGTACGGTTTGAAATCTACATGAAAATACATATTCAATGTAATTCCATATAGTTCTAAGTAGGTCTATGAATCGCGTGTCTACATGTACTGAATGCAAGTTGTATTTCGCATGGGTTTAATGGGTTAAAAGGATTATTATCTTCTATGCAACTCATGACGATTTTCATATAGTTTAAAAAGTTTCCACCAATTTTTCAATAGGACTAGACACTTTTGCTATTAATCCTATTACTACTCCTCTTTTGCTGTTATTAAACTATTCATCTAATACTTCGCTACATCAGACTAAAATTACAAAATCACCCAACCCAACTAACGTCTTCGGCAATATTTACTACAGATCGATTATTCTTCAAATTAAATGAGAAAACAATATAGAGTAGAAAACCAAAATAGATATAAAAATAATTATAAGTACATCTTCAAAAAGGCTAAAAATTGTATCTAAAGTTAAGGCTAAAGATTTGAAAAAAAATTGTTTTTAAGATGACAGTTAAAAGGTGTCATATATTAACATCTTGAAAATAGTCAGTTTGAAAATTTGCCTATTCAAATTTAGACGTTTCCTAGAAGATTTGGCAGCCTTCAGAATTTGCATTTACATAACGATTTAAATTAGATATGTTTCCGAACTCCGAATCCTGCACGTTCTCTGTTGAATTTTACTTATTCGTCCCATTAGCTCCCATCACTTCCACATCCCATATTAGTCTCCATTCGGAGTTTGTCTATACCCATCTAAAAATTCCATCAAAAAACTTTAGAAACTATCAAATTCACATAAAAATCACTGACTAAAGCCACTAATGTCCTCTAAAAAATAGATCATAACTAAGAACATTTGGTAAAATCAACCAATTTATCAAATTTAACCAAAATTTGGTTGGACCAACCAAATTCCATTAAAATTTGATAATTACTATCTCATCCAAATATTGTTATCAACTCGACAAAAGCTTGTTTCAACCTAATTAGTCCTAACCCAATTTAAATCCCCACAATGGCATTTCTCTCAACTAACCCTCGCCGACTGTTACAGAGCCTGCCTCTACGCCGGAGTGAAGCTCGCCGGCACCAACGCCGAGGTGATGCCGTCCCAGTGGGAGTACCAGGTTGGACCCTGCGAGGGCATCAGTGCCGGCGACGACCTCTGGATCTCCCGGTACATCCTGCACCGCGTAGCCGAAGAGTTCGGCGTGATCGTGAGTCTGGACCCGAAGCCCATCGAGGGCCACTGGAACGGCGCCGGCGCGCACACCAACTTCTCCACCAAGGCGATGCGTCAGGAGAACGGAATCGTCGAGATCGAGAAAGCCGTCGAGAAGCTGAGCAAGTGCCACATGAAGCACATCCAGGTGTACGACCCACGCGGGGGCAAGGACAACGAGCGTCGGCTCACTGGCGACTGCGAAACCAGCAGTATGGACGAGTTCAGCTTGGGCGTCGCCCACCGTGGCACCAGCATCCGCATACCGCGCGGCGTCGCTGAGGACAAAAAGGGATACCTGGAGGACCGCAGGCCCAGCAGCAACTGCGACCCCTACGCGGTCTGCGACGCCCTCGTGCGCACCTGCATCCTCAATGAATAGATCCTCAATAGTCCCAAACGAACGAAAGAACTGAGTCACAACTTTGGTCATGGTGGTCATCGGCAAATTTGAATAGGTCTATGAGTAATTGAATTTTGGTAGAACATTTTTGGTGCCACAAAAACAGAGAAGAAGACCATGCAGACAGAGTACTATGAAACGCAATAGAACATGACTAGATGTCTTCTTCTTGGTGAAGAAGAAGACTTGGCTGTGTTAAATAGGTGGTTGCCATAGTCAGAGTTGTGATTCAGTCTATCCACATCAGTAAATCGGATTGAATGGATTAATTTAACGCGCCGGTCAGCCGATCGACTGGACCCTTCATTACTTCTGTAACTTCTTCCACTGAGTCGAGGAAGGTCGATGATTGAAACTGGGTTTTGGGAGTTGCTGTATATAATGTGTTTTATATGTATGAATGAATAAGAACGGTGTACAATCATTGGTGAACTTTTGTAACGGTTTTACGAAAAACCGTTTACTTTTTCGAGATATGTAACCCTTGGAACCAGTTGGAATCCTCGACCTTCGTCGACACCCTGGCGCCAAACTAACACCTTTCACGACGGAGCAGATGACTCGGCATCTGAAACAGATTGATCATCGACAAGTTGACGGACCCAACACCCTTCATGCTTATCACTCAACCCCTTTCTCTAACTAGACATGATCTCTTAAGGACAAGACTTCAGCTACACCTTTGCTTCAGTTCGAAGACACCATTCTCTCGATCTTTCGCAGCGCACAATCTTTCATTTGCATTTTCGACTTCGTCCTGCAGGAACTTTTTGACACGTGATATTGGCAAGTTTGAGGAATTCGTACGCCTGCCTTCTCTGTTCACTTGTTTTCAATTAGAAACTGTGATACGTAACAAACGCACGGTGTTAGGCATGCCAGTCGCCAGATGTGTATTTTTGCAACAGTTTTCTAACTCCCATCCCCAGTCAAAGGAAAACGCGATTTATGTATATATAAAATATATCTATATACACATGTATATACATATATATTTGTACAAGAGATGACCAAAATGTTGTGCCAATTATCCTTCTGGGGAACGCCATCGATATTGAAACGATGACAAAAGCAGAAAAATGAGCAAACCGACTTCCGTGAAGACAAATAACAGTACACGAGATACGCCCCCAAAATTTTTTAATAGAAATGAACAGAAAAAGTTTACCAAATTCCGCCTTCATTTTAACTGACTGGATTTCATGGAGTTTTAATACAGTTAGTGGGATTGAATAAAAGCGAATGCTTTTCGATGAATTTAAAATGTGGAATTGAAAATCAAATCATGGATTTTCAATTCCTCAGAATCTTTCTACTGAAAAATTCAGTGTTTGGTTATCCATTCATTTTTATTCATTGTTATGAAATATTTTATGCGAGTTATACAATCCCGCAACATCTGTCCCTCCTTGAGTTCTTTTCTTCAACCTGTCGCATTTGTAATTTCGTTTTACATTCGGCAGCCCCAAAACGGGTGTCGGAACCCTATTGAAACTTCGGATATTAACACATTATTCAGCGCTGGTTGACATGCGTCGGAGATCGTCGTACTTGTATCGGCGATTCGTTGTTGCAACGTCGTGTGGCTCCGACGAGTGGCCACTAAAAATAACGTGGCGATCGTTTTTATATAGACGTCGCGTGTAGGCAGAACACGTACAGGTCTTTCTATGCATTCCTTATTATGTTTTAATCCAGGCGAGATAAACGCCTGTCTCGCGACGCAAATGTTATCGACACATGCAGAAACGTTACGTTTCGATCGAACGCAACTTTTATGAACGTGCTTTTAATTTAATTTTTACTTTGTAAAACACGCTGTAATTATAATTGTTATCAGATGAATGTATATCTATGTAATGTTAAACGAAGTAACTCGGTTACGAAGATTTTGACATCAGCACCGGAGATTACCTTCGTTAACGCCGCACGAGTGTTGACTTTAGCGAAATTATTATTATTGTGATTATCATTATTATGATTACGAATATTATTGCAATTATCATAATTATTATGAATTATCATGTTAATATTTTGATAGATTATGATGTATTTTACATTTTGGTATCTGTATTATTTTGTCGAGGTAGAATTGAAGTGAAATCAGAGTAAATCGAATGGAAGTGAAAATGGTAAAGAATGTACATGACGATGTAATCATAATGTAAGGCATAATAAAAGTATAATTTAGTAATAATGTTTATGAGTGTTGCTTATTGTTAATATAATGCGGATTATATTAGCATTCAAGAATTATAATCGTTGGAAAATCATTGATATGAGATTTTAATTATTTGGTACTTGAGGCAAATTAAACAATGAAATGAAAACCTTTAACCCTTTTTTTCATCATGAAATGACATTTTACTGTAAACTCATGTTGTAAGAAAGTATAAAATTACACAGCACTGTGTAATTTTACAATTTTTATGTACAGGTACACAAAATAATGTGAATATGTACATGCTTTGTTAAACATTACAATACGATATAAATTCTGGTTTTAGAATTACACTTTTGGGTTTACAGTATATCATCTGTCGTTTCATGATTTTTTAGAGTATTGAGAAAAGGGTAATGATTCTTTAAATAAAAAAAAATATTTTTTTCCATTTATACATGTCATCTGTATAAATGTAACGATATATTTAAAACAACTCGAGGGTGTCTCCGAAAATAAGTGTCAAGCTTGCCATGCTTAAAAGTCAGAAAAATCAGGCAAGAAAATTAACTTTTCCTCACTCATTCCTGATGAATAGGAACGCGGGCTTTGCTTTTTTACTAAATTAATGGCTCTGAATGCAGTTTGTAAAAAAAACGGATTTTACCAAACGCAAGTTATAAAACTTTGTTTTTTACCAAATTTGTTAAGTCGAAAATTGAATGAGGTATAATAATATCGTGAATAAATTTTTAAATTAATTTTTTAGTCATAAGTTTGCATTGCACTATAAATCAATTTTTTCCCATACTGTTCTCAAATGTCCCTTTTTTATCTTTCAGACTGAAAAATAACTTATGCATCCATGCGTAAAACTGTCTTTTCCACACAATTGCTGCATAAAATACTGTGTGCAGCTATTGCAAACAAATTGTATCAGCTCGTGTGACATGAATTTATAATAATAAAAAATGTATGTATATTGTACATAACATAGCGGAAAGAACCATGCTTTTTAAATTAAGGTGCAAGAATAGAAACCTTTTAGTGTTGCATCAGATTTCGTGGTTTTATTTTGTAATAAAAATTATATACAGTCCCCTTGCAAATGCAAATGATATATAAACCAGAGGTTTACAGACGACGACCACGACGACCTCCCTTCCTGCGGGTGGAATCGGATGGGATTGGAGTGACATCCTCAATGCGTCCGATCTTGATGTTGGAACGAGCCAAAGCACGGAGGGCCGACTGGGCTCCGGGTCCTGGAGTCTTGGTCTTGTTTCCTCCTGTTGCTCTCAGTTTGATGTGGAGAGCAGTGTAGCCCAAAGACTTGCACTTATCAGCAACATCCTACAATTAATTTGAACATTAGCATCCACATAAAAACACTTGAATGAATAAAATAATAATTTTTTATAAAATATTATTTTATAAAATTCAGTCAAATAATTATTGTTAATTATAAAAGTGTATTCTTTCAAAACAGGATAAATGAAATCACATAAAATCCAATAGTTTCAAAAGAATAATTACTTTTCCACACACATGAACGCACTCAAGATAGTGTTATTCTACATCAGAGTGCTGCCTGAGTGTGGCAATTCATTTTTAAGCTTTTTTAAATATTTACAAAATATCTTTACAAAATAAATGAAAAACAAAACAAATAGAAATAAAAATAAATGCAAAATTGTATTATGTTGAATTGAAAAATGTATTAATAAAAACAAATTTACCTGAGCAGCCAACATAGCAGCGTAGGGTGAAGCTTCATCACGATCAGCCTTCACTTTCATGCCACCAGTTACACGAGCAATGGTTTCCCTGAGACAATTACCATGTTAATTTGAATTTGAGTCATTGCTTTAATAATTTTTTTTTCCAGTCATAAAGTAATTGATTTGAGAAAAACAGTAGACAAAACAGTAGAAAAAACAGTGTTTTTTTAAATTTATTAGAAAAAATTTATTTTTTGTAAAATGGATTGCTGTATTCAGTGAGAAAATACGATATCTCATTTATTGAGATCTCCAAAATCTCCAGAAATTAATTTTCCACATACATGAACGCTCTTCAGATTAGTTGTAATCAACATCTAAGTGCTGCCTGAATGTGGACTTATTTAGTTTTATTTAATTTATCAAAATCATTATGCAAATGATTACAAGATTGATTCAAATTCCAGGTAGTTTAATCAATTAAAATAAATTTGCCTAAACAATATAGAATGGGCAAAGAATTGTAATATGATTTATTTATTTATTTATAAGGCAGGTAATTATTAAATTATTAGAAATTTTATAATATAGATTTGAGTATTGAGTATTATTATATTATATTATGTTATATTAATAAAACTAAAGATAAAAAATTACATTATAGCAATATAATTATTATATTATAATAAAATGTAGCTCAGAATGTAGCTCAATATTTTTTATCAATTGATGGATAAAGTGTAATAATATTTTTTAACTTACTTTCCGGAAAGATCTGTGACATGGACGAAAGTGTCATTGAAGCTGGCAAAAATATGAGCCACTCCGAAAACATCTTCGCCTTCACGGACTTGGGGTCCGAGAGACACCTGAACCTCCTCCTTCTGAACCTTTCCTCGTTTTGGGGCCATGCTTGCTGAAATTATTCAATAATATTTATTGCCCAAATTTACACTAAATGAATTTTTGTGAATTTTAGTTTTCTCGTAATCTGCTCTTAATCGATTAAACAGAAAACATTAAAAGAGACCACTAATCGAATCGCACCACGTGTTGAAATTGTCACAGTTAATGTACCAACAGCCTACAAGATGAAGTAACCGATTTTGAGGTTAGCCGACCATAAATGTGTAGTTTTAATAAATAGCCGATGATTATTAACGAGTTTTATTAACGAAACGGTCAGTTAGCATTGATTTAACTACAACGAAACATTTTTTTCATTAAAAATTACGAGAAAATGGTAGAAATACATACTTTGCTCACTCAGCAATCACGACGCCTGGAATATTCCTGCACAAAAGAGAGGGAGCGAGAGAGAGCGAAAGGGTTTCGAAACGTTGGTTTCCGGTCCGCAATTGTAGGGACCCTAAAAATAGTTCCACAAATTAAATGTCCTATTATAGATTATAAAATGTAAACATATAAATAATGAAATTGTTATATATGATATCATGTACTTTTAAATGGAATGAGAATTGTGCGATTTCTATACAACTTTGTACGTGATATGACAGTATTTTATGGTAATTCGTAATATGTTGGCAGCACTGCAATCATCTAGTTTCTGATGTGACGTTGAGTTTGTGTATGTTTTTGCAAATAAAATAGACTATAACCTAACGCCATAATACACAGAAAATAAACGTATATATGTTTAACTGAAATTCACCAAAAACAAAATATGATGCATTTGACAGTTACCACTTTTCGACCTCTGGTTTCCAATATGTCGTTCTCGAGATGTATTTCATCGAAAACACGCAACAGTTTGTTACGTTCAAACGAAAATGTTCAAAAAATATTTTGTCGGCGAAAAGTGACTACGAAAGAAGAATTTATGAAAATGAGGAAAATGCAAATGCCAGGGAACCTCCATGCAAACTCTCTCTCGGAGATTCCTGCAAGTGGATATGCATTGCTGGTAAAATTTAGTTTTGTATATTTATATAAGATTTGTTAATCAATTTTTATTATCATGGTTATTATTAATCAGACAATACCAATAGTAACATTCTGTTTGGGAACATGGCAAGTTCGAAGACTTCAGTGGAAGAATAATTTGGTGAAGACATTGAATGAACAAACAACATTGCCACCAGTCCCATTGCCGGGAAAGTAAGCATTATCTTTCTTTACAATTTCTTTTAATAACAAGTGCATATTTTATGATTTCTTAATTTATTAATATTAAGTCAGAAATAGTAAGTCAGAAATCACTTAAATGTATTATTAATATAAATTTGTGTCAATACTTTTCAGTTTAGAAGAATTAGAAAATATGGAATATCAACCAGTCAAAGTAAAAGGCAGATTTATTCACGAAAAGGAATTTACAGTTGGCCCAAGAAGTTTAATCATGAAGGGTAAAATATCTGAAGAAACTGGTGGATTAATTTCATCATCCAGTGGGGCATCCAAAGGATATCTAATCATCACACCCTTTAAATTGGAGGATCGGGAGTAGGTTTTTATTCAATTGATTTTCGTAATTGCAATGAAGATAGTATTGTTTAAATTTACAATTGCATTAATACCAGTTGAAAATAGTTCATCTAAACAGATAATATCGCTTACAGTGAAACGATTCTTGTAAATAGAGGATGGGTACCTGCCCAAATGAAAAATCCTTCTACAAGAAAAAGTGCCCAAGTCGAAGGTACAGTTGAACTTACAGGAATAGTACGATTGAATGAAGATAGGCCGCAGTTTATAATGCATAATAGTCCAGAAAAGGGGGTGTGGATGTACAGGTAATTGTATTTATACGCAGTGAAATTATGAAATTATATAAACTAAAAAATATCTATTTTTACAATAAAAAACCTGGGTGAATAGATTGTAGAAAATGTATGTTCAACTGAAATGAATATTAAAACGATTTAAATTATAGGTTTATTAAATAATAGTTATTAATTTTGCAGGGATGTTAATACAATGGCAGCAATGACGGGTGCATCCCCAGTTTATATTGATGCGACTTATGAAAACAGCATTCCTGGTGGTCCAATTGGTGGACAAACAAAAGTAGTTTTAAGAAATGAGCATTTAAGTTATATATTTACATGGTATTCTTTGTCTGCCTTAACTGCATGGTTGTGGGTAAGGCAATTCATGCAAAAATTGCCACTTTTATAACTGCATAAATAATTATTGTTTAAAATATATTTGTTGTAAGTATATATTATAGCTTTTGTATTGGAACTTCATTATTTTACGTAATAACACATATTCAAGAAATGAAATAGTTTAATATATTAGGTTGAATAATTATAATCTTTTTTTTAATTTATAGCTAATGATATTTTGTGATGAAATGAATTATAATTTGCGAAGTATGACAATTAGTGTCAACCTCAAATAGTTCAAATTGGCTATTTATGTCTCTGAACAATTCTAAAAAAAATGGGACTGTAATACTTTTTCAGATATTTTCAGGGTTTTCTCTGAAAATGTCTGAAAATTTTTCAGCGGATTTCATAGATTTTCAGAAATTTTATTTCTATTAGGGTGGTGATTCAATTCAGGTTGCTGAGTTACTGTCTCTCTTTTGCCAGATAACCGTGCATACGAAAAAACAAGGACCAACTATTTTTATACTGTATATTTTTTTCCCCAGGGAAAAAAAGTTCAATTTCCAGTGACTTTAGGGAAAGTTAAAGAATAACTGTTCAAAAATAATGAGATCA